>JAXQGP010000089.1:0-52622 GCA_037040125.1 Kazachstania sp. M6911
CATCACAAATGACTAGTCTAATCCTTTGAAACCATGTTAAACATTTTAGATGTAACCTTACTACATAATTTCCGTCAATAATACACTTTTTATTTTTTTAATTTCTGGAAATTTGAAGTTTCTTTCAAAAAGTTACATTTTCTGTCAATCAACACAGCTTATTTTGAAAAAATCGAAATTCTCAATTAAACAGCAGCTATCCCAATCGATTAAAATTATAAAAACATTCACTCTTATTAATGGTCTTATCAAAACTTAAATATGTGTCACCTAACAAGTACGTTAAGATACGCTGGTTGCTATCGATTAGATCGGTTAGAAGTATATAGTTATAAATATATGAAAATACAGATAATTATACCACTTTTATAATCTTGAATTAGGAATTACCATAATTTTTTCAAAGTTAATTTAGTATCTTGGGTCCAAATATATCTCAGATAACAACATTTCAGAAACATCCCATCGTTATGCCAATTTTCTCACCCGACTACAATTAGCGACATCTGATCGCCGTCTATCACAATCGTCAATAACCGCCACACAATTAGCTATATGTAGCCTCTACAAACCTCCGTTAAGTGTAAATTTATCCAATTAGTTTGCTAAGTGTATAAGTTTAAAGGAATAAATGACGCGAAGTAAATTCGTACACTGAAATATTTATGCGAGATTTTGCATATATTCGATCCAAAATGTTTTCAATTCACAATTTTCACACTCAGATATATTGTAATTCCACGATTAATACTCATTTCATATAATGTATCATATCTGACAGAAAACCCGATCATCGGAATTCTAGCACTTCCTTATCAATTGAAACGCTCCCCCACGACAGCGAACACAATGACGATCATTTCCACGTTCCCTTAAGGTAATCTATTCCAATCTATCTGTAAAACTTAATCTTTCTAATAAAACATCTTTCGAAACTTCTTGTATTTCTCCTCCTAAGAACATTTCATCCATGACCATATAAACTTTATAAAAATTGAACACGATATCCAATTCACAAACGTTCCCAAAGAAAGCATCTAATACTTCCACAAAGATGTGGATATGTGACAAATAAATAGGTTCTTCATCATTAATATCAATCCCCATAACGAAATAGAGACCAGCATATCTTTTATATACTAATTTTGTATCATCTGAAAATTCGAAGAAATTACATTGATGCTTATGATCTCTACTAGATATCAATCTATATATTTGTGAGATTTCTTCTTGTGGCTCAGTTGAATTGTCTTTAACAGCAAACCAACGTACTAGTCTTACAACACCTTGTTTGTTGAAACATAATATAAATCTGACACCCATCTTTTGGCGTTTCTGGAAAATGAAAATAAAGGTTGTTTTAATTTGATTCTGCCTTACTTTTCGAAATTGATATTCTCAAAACGATTTCTTATTAGTTTGAAATAAAGGAAGTGAACCACAAGTTTATAACTATAGTAAAACTTGAACAATCCTTTGTTTTTCGTATTCTCAAAGACTGTTGTTTGATATATTTTTTATCAAGAATTGTCGATCTGAGATTGAAAATTAATTCAAACGAACGAAAGCCGAGCCGAATCGGATCCAGGAAGAGACTCATCTTTAAATGGAAGGCAATGTGGGGAGAGGTATTTATAAGAATAACAGTTACATATATGCATCATTCACAATTTCAACATATTTAAACGGATTTCAATTACACTGACATAATTATAATGAGTTTAACAAGAAATAAGAAATTGTCAGTGAAATTTAGCAATGAAATTAAAGGTAATTTTATTAGAATCCCCAACAGTACCGCTGATTCAATCTACACTAGCCATATTGAAATACAAAAATTTAGATTTAAATTAGATCATAAGTGGTATGTCTCCTGGGATGGATTTGATAGTAGTGATGACAATAGTATCGAGATTAATCCAATCTTAGCTAAATGTCTTGGATTTCAACCAAATCAATTAATCTCATTTGAAATGGAACAATTTGAACCATTAGACTCCATGATATCAGAAGCGTATGTGAAACCGCTTAGTAGTGATGATTGGGAAATTGCTGAGTTACATAGTAATTATTTACAACAAGAAATATTGAATCAGACGAAACTGATTAATTTATGTGGTGTAATCGTATGTTATATTGGTAATACTGTTTGCAAATTCACAGTTGAGAAAATTATTCCTGAAAATCATACAGTTGGGTTAATTGGAGATGGATCTTTAATTATAGTTGAACCGATGGAAAATAAGATAAGGAACCGTAATTTGAAAGTATCACCAAATGAGACAACGACCACTGCGAAAAGATCTTTATGTTGGGAATTCTTCTCGAATAAAAATGAATGTAAAGAAACATGTATATACATGAACGATAATGAAATCATTGGTGAGTATGCATACATATCTGTAATTGAAAATAAAATCGAGAAAATGCATAGTAATAAGATGAAACAAAAACAAGAAGTCAAAGAAGATCAACCAATAATAAAACATACAAACCGAATTATTACTCGTATTCTACCAGCAAATGTGGTCCATGATGAGAAGTTGCCTATAGGGTATACTTTGTTGAGTACCACAATACGAAATTCCTTATTTGTAGAACATAATTCACAACCTAATAATGGTACAAGGTTGAAAGTAGAATTTTTAAATGATGCGACACCTATAACTGGTCCTCAATTGTTGGATATGAGTATAATACTACATTTTAATGGTAAATCAGATATAAAAAGGATTGAAAGAATACAGAAATCAATTTTAAACACCAATTATATTACAAATATGCAATTATTTAAAGAAGAGAGTGTTGTTGTCGAGTTAGTTGACAGTGCAGGTATTCATATCCCATGCATAAATTTGTCAGGATATGACACACATAAAATTCGTATTGAGACACGAGTCAATAGCAATCTGGCATACATTAAAGAGGACCATACTAGTAACAACCGTGGAAATCCCGAGATACCTTATGTTGAATTAGACAAAACATTATCTGAAATAATTTCACATGTTTCGAAAAATGTAATAGCTAGTCCAGGTATTGTAATTGAGGGAACCTTAGGTGTTGGAAAGACATCATTAATACGAGAAATTGAAAACCGGTTATTACAAAATACGTCAAGACATGTAATTTTCTATGATTGTGAATCCTTACAAAATACATTTAATTATGAAAAGATGCATACTTATATAAGTAATCAATTAGTGAGTTTATCATATTGGTACCAACCTTCAATAATTATTTTAGATAATGCAGAATTTTTATTCAGTGGTACAATATCTAACAATGAAACAGATAGTGGAAACAACGGTAATACTTTATCTGATAGATTAACATTATTATTAATTCAACAAATTACTGGATTAGTGAATAAGAATAATAATATTATTAGAATAATTTTCACGAGTTCAAGGAAGGATTTATTAAACAAATTTTTCTATGAGAAACATTTTATTGGGAAGACATGGTCATTGAAACCACCAGTTAAACAAGCACGTAAATTATTATTAGATCATTTATTACCTATATCGAATATTTCATTGAATTCTGATTTTACTAGCAATGATATGAGTATGGAATTAGAAGGTTATTCCGTACTTGATATTAAAAATCTCGTTGAAAGATTATTATATGGTATATTAATTCAACAAGGTCCTGAAAATGAGAGAATTTTATCCTGGAAACAATTTGAATCAATTAATGATGAATTTATACCTATTTTCTTACAAGGTGTTGAAAAGAATCAAAATAATGATACGAATGATACAATGAAACAAGGTTGGAATCAAATTGGTGGATTAATTGAAGCTAAACGTACATTATTAGAAACACTTGAATGGCCAGTTAAATATTCACCAATTTTCCAAAAATCTCCATTAAGGTTAAGATCTGGTTTATTAATTTATGGTTATCCCGGATGTGGTAAAACATTATTAGCTAATGCAATTTCCAAAGAATGTGGTGGGTTAAATTTTTTACCTGTTAAGGGACCTGAAATATTAAATAAATATATTGGTGCAAGTGAACAAAATGTTAGAAATTTATTTGAACGTGCACAATCATTAAGTCCATGTATTTTATTCTTTGATGAATTTGATTCTGTTGCAACGAAACGTGGTCATGATTCAACAGGTGTTACAGATCGTATTGTTAATCAATTATTAACACAAATGGATGGTGCAGAAAAATTAGATGGTGTTTATGTTGTTGCGGCAACAAGTAGACCCGATTTAATTGATCCTGCATTATTAAGACCAGGTAGATTAGATAAAGCAATATTTTGTGATATACCAGATAATGAATCAAGATTAGATATTTTAAAAAAATTGTTACATGATAACTGTGAAATTAATGAAATTGATTTAATTGAAATTGTTAAGGGGACAGAGGGATACAGTGGAGCAGATTTACAAGGTTTATATTATAATGCACATTTAAGTGCAGTGCATCGTCAATTGAACAATATGAAATTAGTACCTGATAACAAAGATGAAACTATCCAGAGTAAAACTAATATTGAATACACAATATTATCGAATGAAATTAATGATACTGATAAAAATTTAATTGAACAGGAGATATTAGAATATAATAAAATTCACTTAGACAAGACAACAACAAATAAACAAGATGATAATTTACAACCTTCCAAACCTGTTGTAACAATTAACGATTTAATTAAATGTTGTCATGATACAAGACCATCAATATCAACACATGAATATTTGAAATTAAGTAAAATTTATCAAGAATTTCAAGGTACTGCTGATAGACCAGCTGAATTACATAATGGTGATACGGAAAGAATACCAGGTACAAGAATAACTTTAGCATAGAGAATAACATGTAAATACATAAATATATATTGCTATTTGAACCGTAAGTATATATGAATAACAAAGGATATACATACACTCTCCTGTTGATCCCCTATATATTGTGAAGAATTAAAAAGGGACGTTATTGTATCCCGGGGTTTCTACAATTTAAATTCATGTAACTAATAACAAGAGCTACAGTATCAGCAAAAATAATAATAATAATGATAGGAGGTTGCAGATCCCTTAAGATATCCCTCATAGTTCCCAATAGAATACGCAACCCTCAAAAATTGTGACATTTCTGTCTGTAACCTTTAGTTATCCTTAATTAGAAAGGTCAGAAACCAATGACGTTATTCGAGGTTCTGTATATCACGTACCTTATTTTAGTTAATTAAACCAATAAAACTGTTCCCATTAATCCATACATGTCGTCATCTAACTGTCCATATTACCGAACAATACCGAATAATAAAACTTTCCTTAATGTAAGTGGTACACCCATACGTACGTAATAATTACTAAAAAGGTCAGCGACAGAAGCCGCACGCTATGAATAATATATTTTAACAAGTTGTGTACAGTGCGTTCTGTGTAAATACATACAACAATTTTGGGATACACGTGCGACATCACTCCGGACGGCAGGTTCCTATTAACAATGTCACATAAAATGTAAATATCTCCGGCACAGAACACACTGCACAACAGGAGGAGAGATGTTACTTGGTTATCCCGACTTCCGTTTTCTTTACTTATTTCCTATCTCCATCCACATTGCGATCATGTTGTCGTACGCGGTGCAGTGCAGTGCAATAAATAAGCAAACTGTGGTTGCGATGACGATGACAAGGGTTAACAGTGCAGTCAGAATAGCCTCTACCACAACAATACTGGAAAGTGGAAGTGAAAGTGAAAGTGAAAAATTTTTGTTTCAAAATCGCGTCAAAACAAATTTATCTCTTCTATTCCTTCCTGTACCACACAGAATTTTTTTCAGTGAACAATGGGTCATATTTAGTATTGATATCCGTGATGACAATAAATCTGGCAATGAAGTAATATAATATTTAATAAAATTTAATATAATTTATTTGTGCCATAATCGCTGATCAATCTCTGGAAATTTCTTATTTGCCAAGATTGAAATTTTTGTATACCCTTGTTATATAATAAGAACATAATTTTCATATATTTATTATTTCATTCTGATTTAGTAATTACAAAGAAAACCAGACGAAAAGATTAGATTACCTTTCATTTATTATCCCAGGTTAGACTAACGTTATCTTTTATCTTTTATTTTATCCATTTTTTTCTGTTTACTGTTTAAAATATTAATTGTTTAAGTTTATTATATTAACAATTAAATCGCAGATTCACTTCATACATTTATTTTATTTTTATTTCTATCTTTTTTTTTTAAGTTTTATGGTTTTAGGTTAGCAAGTGGGTATGAATAATAGTTTATCGCGATTTTTTTTTAAAATTGTATATTTAACAAACTACAAACCCCAATTATATTATATTACTGTAACATCGTTAGAATAAATTACATTACACACTTATAAAGTTTCTTTTTTTGACAAAATGGCTTTTTTATCATCAGATAATAGTTCATCAACAACTTCAATCTCATCAATTTCAACTTTTAAATTATTAGGTAAAAAAATTTTAAATAATGGGAAAAGTTTTGATGAAACTATGTTAAATAATGGTAATACAAAACATCATAAAAAGGTTATACCATCAAATTCAACTAAAAAATTATTAAAACGTAAAACAGCTCCTGTAATTTCATCAAAATCAAAATCAAAATCAAAATCAAAATCAAAATCTTCAACAGACTCAAATAAATTAACTAGTATTGATTCTTTTTCACAAGAACCTAAACCAATGATTTATAATCCATATGGTATTCAACCAAATATGCCTAGAAATTATTCATCTTCAACAAATAACAACAATTTAACAAATAGTCGTCAAAGTAATTCAAGTAATAATAGTAACAACTATATTACTTCATCATCACAAAATGTTATTCAGGATGCATCATATTATTTACATGATGGTTCAACTAAAGTTAGAGTATTACCATTACCAATTGAAAATCCAAATGATTTTTTACCAATTGAAATGAAACAAGAATTTGTTTATTTATTAGATAATTTTAAATTCGAAGGTGATCATCAAGTTATTGGTAGTGGTGGTACATCAGAAGTTAAAAAAATTATAATTGCGAATTATAATAAATCACCAATTTATGCATTTAAAAAACTTAATATGATTTATTCTGAGGATAAAAATGCTTATTATAAAAGATGTTCAAAAGAATATATTATTGCAAAATATTTAAATTCAATTAATCAAAATGATCCTAGATCTTTACATATTATTGGTGTATTTGATTTATGTAAAGTTCCAACAACAACTTTTATTGCAAGAGGTTGGGGTTATATTATGGAATTAGGTGAATGTGATTTATTTTCATTAATTATTAAACCAAATTGGAAAAAAACTGATATTTCTGAAAAATATTGTATCTTTAAACAAGTTGCATTAGGTATTAAATTTATGCATGATAATGGTATTGCTCATAGAGATTTAAAACCTGAAAATGTTTTAATTTGTAATAATGGTATTTGTAAAATTACAGATTTTGGTATTTCAAATTGGTATCATGAAATACCAAAAGATTTTTCAAGTCCAATTAAATTATGTAAAGGTATGATTGGTTCACCACCATATACTTCTCCTGAAGTTATGATGTGGGATGAAAAGAAAGATTATTCAAAAATTTTACAAAAACCTTTTAATCCATTGAAGTTAGATTGTTATTCTTTAGGTATTTTACTTTTCACTTTAGTTAATAATATGATTCCATTTATTGAATCATGTAATAAAGATTCAAGATATAGAGATTATGTTAATGGTTATGAAAATTATATTCATTATAATAATAAAAATTTTAGAAAAGATTTGAAAACAGGTTATAATAAAGGTCCAGGTATTGAATATAGTTTTGCTAAAGGATTTAAAGATTCCGCGGTAGCAAGAGTAGCTTGGAGATTAGCTGATCCAAATGAAGAAACGAGATATACAATGGACAAATTAATGGAAGATCCATGGTTTCAAGGAATTGATACATGTATTGATACTAATTATATGAATGATTATATTACTAAGGATCCACAAGATTTAATTGTAGCAAGAAAACAAACAAATAAGAAACCTGTAGAAATTGCTATTAAAGAAAGTTCAGCTGAACCAAAGACTAAAGATGATTTATCACCAGTCAATGAATTAGATGAGGAGACATCAACACATAATAACAACACCAAGGAAATAGTACATATCGATTCTACAATCACAAAAGAAGATATTGCAAATATTGAACCAATCTTAATGAGTATAGAGAAACCACATTTAGAAACAATATTAAGTGGAGTAGAAGTACCTCAACAACATATATTCCCAGATGAAGATAATGATTCGTTATTAATAAATAAAACACGAAACTCCCCACCTGTAACAACATCTAATATTTCATTACCTCCAAGAAAGAACGTCATTCATCATCATACATTAAATTCATCAAATATGAATAGTAGATCAAGTAGTCTTGGTGGAATATCAAGAACTCCAAGATCATCTGCACCATCATTATATCATTCACATCATTCTCCATTAATGACTTCATCAGGAGGTTCAACATCATATCTTTCACGTAAATGAAATTGAAATCATTAATGAGACAATTTGTCATATTATATCCATACCCCATATATGTTAGGAAAAGAAAACAAAACAACAAAAAAAAAAATAATAATTCAACATGTACCGTTTTTTTTTAATTTTATACGTATATAATATTTTTAATTTATTCTTAGATTTTTTCATTTTTTCTTTATGCAAGTAGGAGTACGAACTTAAACGTCAAATTGACACAGTTTTAAAATGATGACATTATAAGAAAGTCTTATTAAGATATATCGGATTTTCCAAAAATAGAGCATCTAAAATAAAAAAAAACGTTCTTAACAGATTGCATTGTTTACACTTAATTTAATTCTAATTTAATTTAATTTGATTCTAATTTGTTAAATGTTAATTATATTTTAACAGATCCTTTGATATTGATTCCATTAGCGCATACAAAGGGTTTACAACACTATGTACGTAGAAATTCAATAGGTCAAACGTCAACTAATTTGTCAAAATTTAAAAACGAAGAGACACCGTTGACAGCAGTATTCGTAAAATACGTCATGTCAGAGCCGTTAAATTTTCCTGAACGGTACAAATTGTTCCCCTTGTTAAAAACATGATGCGAAAATTCAATTCTTCAACAGAGAAGAAACAACCAGAGCGCAAAAGATGTTCGCACAACTATAGTTTGTTCTAGACTTTTGCTGTTCATTGTACGGGTATTTTATATAGGAATTACTTACAAAAATATTCTTGTATGAAGAATAATTATTTTCCGCGGGATAAGAGATGTTTGTTGTTAAAGAGATACAAAATTATTATGTGTGAAAATTCAGTTTTCCGGAATATCACTATGCACGTATATCCCGTGGATAGAGTTCTTGGACGCAGAAAGTGTGTAAATGTAAAATAGGAGCTTCTGCTGCACAGTTCTTCTCTTTTATGAAAACTGTTTTATTTAGAACCACATAATATTTCCTTTCACTGTGGAAAGGCGGGGCCGAAATGATATATCATTCCAAACGGCACCAAGAATATTACCAGCGAAAAAGCAATTTTTTTGTGTGTTGCTTTTTAGCGTTCGTCATTTTATCTGGGAAAATCAAGAAAGAAGAAAGTTGACCGCAGACAGTAAAATGGTCGTGGAAGAACAAACAATAACAGAGAGGGATAGAATTGTGTGGGTTCTACGACTGTATTAGCGCACTTTAATAAACCTAAGAAGTAACCGAACAACAAAGAGAGGACTCTTTTTTCCTGCGGGGGTTCTTAAAGTGTCCTTGGCAAACAAAGCAATCTCCTCTTCTTGTACGCAAGTTTATTACCGACACAACAAAGAAACAAGAGATTTGTTTCTCCACTCGAAGCTTTCAACAATACAATCAAATCATCCATTTTATTTATAAAGAGAGCCTTCTCCGCTTTAGACTAAGGTAGACAGCAAATATGATCAGTACGATTCGTCTTTACCATAATTTTCTGTTGTGTGAATGGCAATAATAGGCTTTGTATTTTGAACTAATCCTTAAAATGATTAAAAAATTGGAGTCCTTGACAATGTTGACAAAGTTGTATTACGTATTGAAAGTTATTTCACCGGTATAATATCTACGTACTGCATACATTAAAGTATTTAATGCCATGTTTCAATAATGTTTTGATGAGGCAAATTGAAGTCTAACAAAGTAGTAGCGGTTGTTAGCCAGTCTTGTCATCTTTATCTGATAAACCTTTTTACAATAATACAATTTATTTAATATAGTTTTTCTTGTCGTCATGCAGGATTATTAAGAAAATATGACTACAAGGTCATCAGTTGTCCCTTGTGGAATTGCTAACAAATAACTGCATAGGACCTTCAAAAAGAAAAGGGAACTCAATCAGAAAGAGTTGTTTCGCTTTGCGCCTCTCTGTAAGAGTCCGCGCAGATTTGACTGTCTGGAGAAACCTCACGAAATCTTTGCTCGCTCTTAATATTGCGTACAACACACCATCGGCAGATCAGTTTGATTCAAGAAAATTTCGAAGAGTGAAAACAAAATATTTTGTCATTCATTTATCTCCGGTTACCTCTCTGTCTGGGTCGTCTCATTCTGCCTCTGGTTTCTCTGCCACCCCCCCTTCGAGTTTTGCCTAGCCGTTACCAAGATTTCCTTCTAGCAGAAGTTTGTATAGAGGGACCTCTCCATATGTTATCAGGGTGGAGAATACAATACATTCTTTCCCTCTGACAACATTTACGAAAGATAGAGATATGTTCGTCAATACATAACCAAGAAACAATAATATTCGCATTTTAATACGTTTATGGATTTTTTCTGATCTAGTAGAACAGAAAATACAATAGAATAATGTAAAATAATTTATTTCTTGGTATTTCCCACTTTAAATTGCGTATAAATTTAATAAATATGACAAAAAGCCTGCTTGCTATCTTATATCAATATTTATTTGTTTTCATTGACCGACGAATTATGAAAAATTAAACTGTAAAAAAGTTTTCAGTATTTGATTTATTTATAAATGAAACATTATTTTAAGACATGTATACATATTATAATCAGTTTAGCCTTTTTCCCTTCTTCTTCATAAGTAAGACTTAATCAAATAAGATAATCAATTTATATAAAATAATAAAACGCCAACAAAAAACGTTTGCATATTTACATTTAACTTTAGAGAAGTTTTCTGTTCAATAAAGGGTTTATAACTTATAACATTAAAATCAATAGCATAACATTAATAATAAAAATATTCTAATACCTATACTATTTTATCATCATTATTTTAGAAAGACAAAAAAAAAGAAATTTCATAAATATCAAATGATAAATAAAATTTATAGGTATATACATTTATACCTGAATCGATGTCTTAATAAACTTAATCCAAAATTAATAAGGAATATTTTCTGTGCTACAATTTTATTACAATTAATTTTATCATTAATTTATTGGTCAATTTATAATAGTCCCGAATCAAGTGGTTCTTTATCTGGAGTATTATCAACTGGTTCCATTGCGTATTATTGGGCAAATTCACCATTTAATTCAGAAAATAATAATTTAACTGAAAAAATTTATGAAAATCCTAAAAAATTAGATCCTGATTATGAATATTTTAAAATTGATTCAACTTTAGATTTTAATCCATATAAGACAACATCATCATCATCATCATCATCAGAACAAAATGATGATGATGAAATTAAAGAAGATTATATAGTTAATGATGATGAAACAAGTTCTTCTTCAACTTGGTGGGATTATTTACCAACATTTATCTATGATCCAAATAGTGCAAATCCAAATTCATTAAATGATCAAAATAATCGTTTATTAAGATTATATAAACTTTATGAAAAATTAAAATTTAATACAAAACCAATTTGGATAGATGATTTTACATTAGAGAAATTTTTAACTGTACCAGTAGGTGCTAATCGTGGTGAAAAATTAAATTCTATTGATGATTTAGAATTATACGATTTTGATCCAAGAGCTTCTTGGTCAGTTTATTTAGATCATATGATGAGAAATTTCCAAGAAGGTACACAAATGAAATTACCTTTCTCATGGTATGATTGGACAGATTTCCATGAATTAAATAAATTAATATCATTAAAGGAGACAAAATTAAGTTGTAATTTTTTCTTTGAAGGTGCATTCGATAAAGAAACACTTGATATCATTGAAGAAGAAATTGGTGAACCATTATTTAGAAATGAAAGAGATAAGTATTCTTTAAACAGATGGTATTTATTCTCAAGAAAATTATCAACACGTCATATCTTTAGTGTCATTTCTAATCATTGTGCAAATTTAGGTATTAAAGATGGGAAATTAATTAAACCAAAATTTTCAACAGGTTTAAATATTACTTTATTATTTGATAGAGTTAGAACTGAAGTCTTTCAATTACAAACAAGAAACGCATTATTAACATCTGAAAGAAATCCATTATCCTTAACTATGGTTTCGGATGATGGTGAATCATATCAAGTAGAAATTGATCAAGATCGTAGAGCTAATATGATAGAATCTCGTCTAATGCATGATTTTATCGGTTTGAAAAAGGATGAACAGAAAGAAATTGATTCTGAGTTGATCGATGTTTACGATGATGAAGAAACAAATGACAATGATTATGATTTCGATTTAGATCCAAAGGGTATCATATTTGATCACGAACGTATCTTCCATGAATTCATATCTAATGATACAATTAAGGATAAATTTAAACTACATATCAAAGAAACTAATCCAGAAACTTTTAAACAAGATTATATTGATTTGAAACCTGAAGATTTTGAATTCGATGCTTATGCAAAGATTAAAGAATTAGAAGCTATTCCAAAGGATCAAATCTCAGCACACAACTTACATTATTTAGATAGTTTGAAAAACTCTGTTAGAACTCATCCTGCTTTAGCGCCAAAATATTTCTCTGAACCTGGTAACATTCAACAATTTAAAGGTATGGGTCACCATAGAGATAAAAGATTTTTCAATGGTGATGATCTAATCGATAGTCATCAAGAATATTTCGATAGATTAAATGCAATGATTAGAACTTTCCAAAAATTTACTTATAATAATGGTATATTATCCTGGTTAGGTCATGGTACTCTATACGGTTACATTTATAACGCACAAACTTTCCCATGGGATAATGATTTCGATTTACAATTACCAATAGCTCATTTAAATTATTTGGCTCAATATTTCAATCAAAGTTTGATTCTTGAGGATCCAAGATACGGTAATGGCCGTTACATCGTCGATGTCGGTAATTCTATCACCGTTAGAACCAATGGTAATGGTAAGAACAATATTGACGCTAGATTTATTGACGTCGATACAGGTCTATATATCGATTTAACTGGTTTAAGTGTTTCAGATGATGTCGCAAAGGATTCAATGAGAGCTTATTTAGAAGATCAAGCAAATAAAACAGATTATTCTTACGAAAGAGTTTTAAAGAATCCTTTACCAAATTCACTTGACAAATTTGAAGCAGAAGATAACAATTTAGCAAGATTAAACATTACTCAATTACAAGATTATATTAAGAAACATGATGATAAATTCAATAACGAAGAGAGAGATGCTGTTAAGAAAATGGTTAAATCTGAAACTGAAGAATTGTTAAAATCTAAAAAATTAGAAAGAGCATTAAACTCTGAAGAAAGATATGATACACATAAGAAATTTCAAATTTATAATTGCAGAAATGATCATTTTGTCAGTTTACAAATTTTATCACCTTTGGTCAATACAATGTACCATGGTATACCTACTTTAATTCCAACGAAATATATTACTGCATTACAACATGAATATAATGTTCCAAAGACTTATGGTTATGCCACATTCCAAGGTAAAACATATTTACCTGATTTAAGATATTGGATGAAGAGTAAATTAGTTGATAAATGTTCCAATTTAGAGGACTGGTACCCACAAGAGATCTATACCCCATTAGAAAATACCAAAACCTTGAATGATATTGATTTTAACGATCTCTGGACTTTGTTAATCAACTTAAAAGGTAGCAAAGAATTTAAGGACGGAAATATTGACTTGCTAGCCAATATTTATAACTCTTTCACTTCAACATCTTACAGGTTAAGAGAATTAGAAATTCAATACTCTCAAAATATATCACTTCCTTTAAAGAAAGAATATTTGAGTCTAATGAGAAGTGAAGTGTCTCCAAATCTATTATCTCCTGGTAAGGATCCGGTCATCTACTTATACGAGAGAGGTATTTATGAGAAACTTCGTCAAGAATTTAATGAAACAATGATCGCTAAGATTGAAGGTGCAGTTCAGGACAAATATATTAAAAAATACTGGAAATTACTAAATGATCTAAAATTTAGGACGTTAGATATGTTTAACATATCGATTCCAGAAAATAGAGCTACCTTACTTAAGAATGAAACTTATATTGATTTTAATACAGTAAAAACTCCAGATTTTTTCAATGATCCAAAAAAGAAACCAAATACCATTTTTGATAAAGATCCGGTATTGATTATCGAAAAATGATAATAACCATACGCCCGTTAATCATTCGAAAATATAAGATACCCACCCCCAATAAAATGTCGTTATGTCCCCCAAAAATACAACGAACAATTGCATATTGAAATAAGGCAGGTAGGTCACCAGATTCATAAACATTGTATATTACTGTTGCTGACCTCCTACTTATTCACTTTTTTTACCCCCCCCCCCTTTTACATATAAAAGCATTTTGTATACTTTATAGCTTACATAAAAACTCTAGTACATTAATAAATAATTCAATTTTAGACAGAATCATGCCAACTGTGTTTCTCAAAAGATGCATGTCTTGTTTGTTTGTTTCTGGTCTTCCGGAACTACTGTTCGACCACAGCTTGCAGAAATTTCCGAGATGGCTTTGCGCGCACTGTCAAATTTCGAAAAACAATCGAAGGACTTTAGTTCTAGATCAGTTTGCAGTGAAATGATTATCTAATTGAAACGATTTATGACTTAAAGAGGGGAGCTTTCTTTATGATATAAAGTTTCAAATCGATAACACCAAGTAAAGAATTACTATAGAAACTACAACTCAAAAAATAATGCTTTCATTAAGAAGGAAAGTAGACCCTAAAAATGTACGAGTACGGAAGAAATTGATCAAGGCACATTCGACCTCAGAAGACAATATATCCATTTCTTCAGGCCCTGTAAATAATGCGGGTATTAGTTCAAGTGATCCAAGAAGAATTGCATCCATAAATGCGCAAGATCATAAACTATTTCCAGAAACAGATAACTCATTTGCCGATTTTGAAAGCACGTATTCCATTTTCAACTCGACATTTGTTAGATTAAAAAGTCCCGATCCCCAGGATAGATTAAGTGCTTCAAAGGAATTAAAAGAATCGCTGATCTCAATTTCAAGAGATCTTTCTGTGGAGCAGTTTCAAAGATTTAGTAATACAATAAATAATAAGATCTTCGAGCTGTTGCATGGTTCAACTACCGAAGAGAAAATTGGGGGTATAACCGCAGTCGATACACTTATAGCATTTTATATTCACACAGAAGAACTTCCTAATCAAACGGCGAGACTTGCAAATTACCTAAGGATGGTACTACCATCCAATGATATGGGCGTCATGAAATTGGCTGCTTCAACTTTAGGGAAACTTGCCGTACCTGGTGGTGGTACTATTACATCAGAATTTGTGGAAGGTGAAGTAAGGAATTCATTAGAGTGGCTGACGTCAGTACCGGAGAACAATACAAGTACCAAACTAGAATATAGAAAACATGCTGCAGTGTTAGTGCTAACAGGCCTGGCTGATAATTCTCCATATTTGTTATACCAGCTTATTGATGAAATATTAGAAAGTATCCTAAGTGCTCTTCGAGATAGTAAATCAATTATCAGAGAAGATACAGCTACGTTATTAGGGAAATGTCTAATTGTGCTACGAACAAGAAATAACTCACATGAAAATGAGAAATGGATCGAGAGATTATTCAAAGAATGTGATTCCGGATTTAATTTTGGTAGTATAGAATACGTACATTCTAGTTTGTTAATATACCATGAACTTTTATCATCCGATAACGATCGACTTTTAAAACCAAGGATAAATGAAATGTTCAGAAACTGCATGCATTGGAAGGAGCATAAATCGGAGATTGTACGACTAGAAGTCTATAGGGTATTCCCATTGTTTTCCAAGTTTAACCGTAAAACATTTGTGAATAAGTATATGGACACAATAGTAAAATATTGTTTGAAAGCTTTAAAGACAATGAGAGTTAATTATATCAATATAGGAGATCGCGGTGCCATATTAACAGCATTAGGTGATATCGCATTTGAAATTGGCCACAATGTCACACCATACCTTGACGAAATCATATACAATATAACGGACGGTTTAAAAATGAAGTATAAGATACGGAAACCATTCGAGGAAGATTTGTTTTATTGTGTACAGAGGTTGTCTATCGCTATTGGACCAGCATTACTAAAATACTTAAATAAAGATATACTAGATCTTATGTTGCAATGTTATCCAACACAGTATATGCAAGATACGTTACGTACTATAAAAGACAAGACACCGTCATCTGCAAGGGGGATTGATGAACGTCTTTGTGGATACCTTTCTAAAATGTTGTATGGTGGTAGATTTAGCCAGTTTGGACCTCACGCAACCACGAAAGCGGTAAATATCAAAGATGCTAGGAAGTACAGAAATAGACTCTATTTCAATGCTAATAGAGAGAGTAATTCAGATGAAAATGATTGTAAGGTATTAGTACAATCACTGAAAATGTTAACAGATATATTACAAACAACCGTCATTACAAATCTCACGCGTTTAGTAATCGTAGACTATACAGGTCATGAAGATCCCGAGGTCAGAAAGCTAGCAGCATTAATATCATGCATGGTGTTTTCCAAAGTTGATAACGTGAACCAAGAAACATCCGAAAAAGCTCAGATAATGTCTGAAATCCTAACAAAATTATTAAGTATTGCTTTAACTGATCCCGTCGATGATATCCGTCTCAAAATACTAGAGAATCTGAAAGACAATTTTATTCATCATTTAGCACAACCAGACAACTTACGATTAATATTCATTACGATTCATGATCAGTATTTTCCTATCCAAAAAGAGGCGATTAAACTTGTCGGGACTTTGGGAGAAATAAATTCATCATCTGTGATCCCATTCCTAGAAAAGACATTACTAAGTTACCTCTCTATGCTGAGATATACTCATATAAGCAGAAAAAAAGAAGAAACCATGATTTTGTTAGATATACTAATTATAACAAGCCCAACCGCATGCCAGTTATACATCGAAGAGATACTGGATGTATTACTAATTAAAGTCCAAGACTCTTCTACCTCAGTAGTATGCACATCGTTAGATGCAATAGGTGATTTGGCAATATCAACTGGTACAAAAATAAAACAATATAACGGTAGATTAATGCCAATAATTATTACCATTCTACGTGAACAATCGAATAGTATAAAAAGGGAAGCTGCGCTAAGGGCTCTTGGGAAGATATCAACATCTTCTGGGTACGTAATTGATCCATATCTTGATTACCATAATTTATTGGGTGAGCTTATGGGAATTTTAAAAACGGAGTCATCAACTGGGGTAAAGACAGAAACACTGAGAGTTATTGGTATCTTAGGTGCGTTAGACCCTTACAAACACAGGGCTACAGAAACTGCGGTGAACACGAAAGCAACATTAGAGCAGAATGCACCTCCCATTGAAATATCTCTATTAATGAAGGGGATGTCGCCGTCAAACGAAGAATATTATCCAAAGGTCGCGATAACAAGATTAGGCAGAATTCTGAATGATTCCACACTTTCAACTCATTACACGGCGTCGACTCAGACTATTATTCATATAATGCAATTACTAGGTACCCGTTCGACTGTATTTCTAGATCTGGTAATGCCAAATATATTATCAGTAATGAACACTTGCCCACCTTCATTACTCGATTTCTATTTCAACCAATTGGGATCGTTGATAACGTTAGTTAAACAAGATATTAGTCCACACGTAGAGATAATATTTAACACTGTTTTTGAATTTTTTCCTATCATTAAGCTACAAGGTACAATTATTTCCTTAATTGAAATCATTTCGACAACGATTGGTACAGATATGAAAAAGTATATGCCATTAATTTTAACACATTTCCTGAACGTACTGGAACACGATACATCTACCAAAAAAATAGTTTCTACGAAGATCTTGAAATGCCTAGTAGCATTTGAGTCAAATTTAGAAGAATATGTTCATTTTATTATACCCAAATTAATTTATCTAGCTGAATATTCTATTGAATCTCTAAGGAAAAGTGCAATTTTCACGATTGGTAAATTGGCAAGAATTATTGACCTATCCGAAATGTCATCAACCATACTACATACACTGGTAAGAATCTTAAACTCTGACGAAAAAAATTTAATAAAAGCTACAATGAACACTATTTGCTTCTTGCTTCTTCAGATGGACCAAGATTTCATAGTATTTATTCCAATAATCAATAAAACTTTACTGAAGAAGAAGATCCAACATTCGATTTACGATCAACTAATTAGCAGACTCTTAAATGGAGAAAGTCTTCCTATCAATGCTTCTGATAAGCTGATAGGCTCTGACAAAAAAACGGATGAAGATGATACACCACCTCTTCGAAATCTTACTGTGAACGAGGAGAATTTAAAAATATCGTGGGATTGTAGTCAACAGAGAACAAGAGATGATTGGCAAGAATGGTTTAGAAGGTTGTCTATCCAATTACTAAAAGAATCGCCATCTCAGGCTTTGAGGGCATGCTCAGGTATTGTTAGTGCATATTATCCGCTAGCAAGAGATCTGTTTAATGTGTCATTCGCTAGTTGCTGGAGAGAGCTAAGCCCATCATACAGGGATGATTTTATGAAGTCGCTTAACAAAGCATTGTCATCATTACAAACACCACCGGAGATCTACCAGACACTTCTAAACGTCGTTGAGTTTATGGAACACGATTCAAATCCCCTACCATTGAGCGTTGAAACCCTTGGTAAATATGCCCAAAAATGTCACGCATTCGCAAAGGCGTTATATTACGAGGAGCAGGAGCTTACACAGAATGCCAATACATCCACAATTGAATCTCTTATAAGTATCAATAACCAACTTCATCAGACAGATGCATCAATCGGTATACTAAAATATGCCGAACAGCATCATGACATGCAGCTAAAGGAAACCTGGTATGAAAAATTGCAACGTTGGGAGGATGCCCTACATTCATATAATGAACGAATCGAAGAAGGTGATACATCATGTCCTGTTATGCTTGGGAAAATGAGATCACTATATGCTTTAGGTGAATGGACACAACTTCTGGATCTCACAAAAGAAAATTGGGGTACTGTTACACATGAAACTAGACAGAGTATCGCACCACTAACGGCTGGTGCAGTTTGGAACTTGGGATATTGGGATTTGATGGAAAAATATGTAAATCACATAACCCCTAATACTTTTGATAGGGAATATTTTGATGCAATATTTGCTGTTCATAGAAATAATTTTAACAAAGCTGGAAATCACATATCTAGTGCTAGAAATCTATTAATGACAGACATGTCTTCGTCATTGAATGAAAGTTATAGTAGAACATATGGTTTTATAATTCGTTTACAGATATTATCCGAACTAGAAGAAGTTATCACATTTAAAGGATTACCGTTTAATTCAAACAAAAAGAACGATCTGAAGGAAACTTGGAATAGAAGGTTACTTGGAGTCCAAAAGAATGTCGATGTTTGGCAACAGGCATTACTAACAAGGTCTCTAGTTGTTAAACCTAAGGACGATATTGATAGTTGGGTTGAATTTTCGAACCTATGCAGGAAATCAAATAGGATGGGTATGGCAAAGACAGTATTGAATATGTTAGTTGATAACTTGGATGATCCTGATCAACCATATGCAGTGGTAGCACCTCCTCCAGTGGTTTACGCACAGTTAAAGTACTTATGGGCAGAAGGTTCTGAACAGGATGCATTGAAACATCTGATTACCTTCACTTCTCGAATGACAACTGATTTAGGTTTAGATCCACGTAATATGATCAGAGATCGTATAGCGGAGAAAAGTACAATTCCACCTGAAAATGTTACCAAATACACAAAGTTATTATCGAAGTGCTTTTTAAAACAAGGTGAATGGCGTACATCACTTGAACCAAATTGGCGTTTGGTGGATGCAGATGCAATATTAGGCTCCTATTTATTAGCAACCCATTTTGACAAATTTTCATATAAGGCCTGGCATAACTGGGCCCTTGCAAATTTCGAGGTTATATCAGTGTCCAGGTCCAAGAAATCGGAAGGGAAAAATAATGAAGTGGGGTCAATCAATTCTAGTAAGGATACCACAGTGAATGATAAAAATCAATCTAGAATGGACCTGATTGGATCAACAACATTTACCGAAATTGACGAGAATGATTATTCCGATGAACTTATTCAGAAACACGTAGTTCCAGCTATGAAGGGGTTTTTCCATTCAATTGCTTTATCTGGTATCAATTCAATTCAAGATGCACTACGACTATTAACATTATGGTTCAAATTTGGTGGGTTACCAGAAGCAACCCAAGCTATGCATGAAGGTTTTACACTGATTAAAATTGGTACATGGTTGGAAGTCCTACCTCAATTAATTTCTCGTATCCACCAAGAAAATATTATTGTTAGTAGATCTTTATTGTCGTTATTATCAAATTTAGGGAAGGTTCACCCACAGGAACTTGTATACCCTTTGACAGTTGCAATTAAATCGGAATCTGTTTCTAGACAGAAAGCGGCTTTATCGATTGTGGAAAACATGAGAATGCATAGTTCTGAATTAGTTGATCAAGCAGAGTTAGTTAGTCACGAACTTATCCGTATTGCAGTTCTGTGGCATGAACAATGGTATGAAGGTTTAGAAAATGCTAGTAGACAATTTTTTGGGGAACATAATATCGAGAAAATGTTTGTTACTCTAGAGCCATTACACGAACTTTTGAAGGCTGGTCCAGAGACTCTTCGTGAAATTTCATTCCAAAATCATTTTGGAAGAGATCTAGGAAATGCCTACAGATGGGTTTCTAAATACAAAGAATCGAAAGATTTAAGTAACCTTAACCAAGCATGGGATATTTACTACAATGTGTTCCGGAAAATTAGCAAACTGGTACCTGAATTAGAAATGCTTGAATTACAACATGTCTCGCCAAAATTACTAGCTGCTAGGAATTTAAAGTTAGCTGTACCAGGTACATATAGAGTAGGTGAGGAAATCATCACAATATCACATTTTGAACCTGTCGTGCCAGTTATATCTTCTAAACAAAGACCTCGTAAAATATCAATAAAGGGTACTGATGGGAGAGACTATCAATATGCACTAAAAGGTCATGAAGATATTAGACAAGATAGTTTAGTTATGCAATTATTCGGTTTAGTTAATTCTTTATTGCAGAATGACCAAGAATGTTTTAGGAGACATTTAGATATCCAACAATTTCCTGCTATTCCATTGTCACCTAAAGCTGGTATTCTTGGTTGGGTACCTAACAGTGATACGTTCCACGTATTAATTAGAGATTATAGAGAAACCAACAAGATCCCATTAAATATCGAACATTGGGTTATGTTACAAATGGCTCCTGACTATGACATCTTAACATTATTACAAAAAGTAGAAGTATTTGAATATGCAATGGAGAACACAGAGAGTAAAGATTTAGCGGATGTTTTGTGGCTAAAAAGTAGATCCTCTGAATTTTGGTTGGAACGTCGTACCACATACACAAGATCACTTGCAGTCATGTCGATTGTTGGTTATATACTTGGTCTAGGTGATCGTCATCCAAGTAATTTGATGCTAGATAAATATACAGGTAAAGTGGTTCATATCGATTTTGGTGATTGTTTCGAAGCTGCCATTTTAAGGGATAAGTTCCCTGAAAAGGTGCCTTTCAGATTGACAAGAATGCTGGTTAATGCGATGGAGGTAAGTGGAGTCGAAGGTAGTTTTAGAATTACATGCGAAAATATAATGAGGGTACTAAGAGATAACAAAGAATCGTTAATGGCCATTTTGGAAGCTTTTGCGTTTGATCCATTGATCCATTGGGGTTTTGATATATCTCGTGAGAAGATTATGGAAATGACTGGAATAGAATTACCGGATACCAATCTGAACGATTTATTAAGAAAGGGGATTGTCACACAAGAGGAGTTCACAGAAATGGAAGTACAGCAAGATAACGAAATGCGTAATGCAAGGTCTGTCCTAGTTTTAAGAAGGATTACTGATAAACTTGTTGGTAACGATATAATAAATGATGCCCAATTAGATGTCCCTGAACAAATTGACATGCTGATTCAACAAGCCACCTCTATTGAAAACTTGTGCCAACATTACATTGGATGGTGCCCATTCTGGTAGATATGTTTAAACCTGTAAACAACTTCGTGGTATAATGATATATATATATGCATTTGTATAACAATAAATACAATTCTAACGTTTATGGATTATTATTTCCTTTATAAAATTGCAATCGGCATTTCTCTGCGGCCATCTACGAGACATTAAGTTCGGCCAACTTTGAAGCCAGTAACGCGAACGCGAAACACAACAAATTTATTCAGTGACTGGGAAATAAGACGATGAACGATTTTCAACTGTTTGCACGATCATATTAGATCAGAAATCAAGTCATATAAAAAGAAAGCATACATTTCCAATTGGATAATTTGATACAGTTTATCAAAAGAACATAACAGATTAACCACCGACTTAATTGTATAACATGTCCAAATTTCAAGGTTTTGAATCCAACAAAAAGAGAAAAATTGCCAACGATATCGAATCAGAACAATCCCAACCATGGGTTGAAAAATATAGACCTAAGAAGTTAGATGATGTTGCAGCTCAAGACCACGCAGTAACCGTTCTAAAAAAGACATTAGAATCTGCCAATTTACCCCATATGTTGTTTTATGGGCCACCAGGTACTGGTAAGACCTCAACTATTTTGGCTCTTACAAAGGAATTATTTGGTCCAAATTTAGTAAAATCGAGAGTTTTAGAATTAAATGCATCAGATGAGCGTGGTATCTCAATTGTTAGAGAAAAGGTTAAAAACTTTGCTCGTCTAACAGTATCGAAACCATCAAAAGACGACATCGAGAATTATCCATGTCCACCATATAAAATTATTATCCTTGATGAAGCTGATTCTATGACCGCCGATGCACAAAGTGCTTTACGTAGAACTATGGAAACATATTCTGGTGTCACAAGATTTTGTTTGATTTGTAACTATATCACAAGAATTATCGATCCGCTAGCCTCCAGATGTTCCAAATTCAGATTCAAGTCACTAGATACCTCAAATTCATTAAGCAGACTGCAATACATAGCCGAGAAAGAATCAGTCTCATACGAAGATGGAAGTTTAGAAAAGATTCTAGATATTTCTGCTGGTGATTTGAGAAAGGCAATAACGTTATTACAATCTGCTTCTAAACTGAGTACATATAACGATAATAATAAAATCACGCCCACTCAATTGGAAGAACTAGCAGGTATCGTACCAACTCCAATCTTAGATGAAATTATTGCTAAGGTTGCCGAAAAAAATGTGGTTAGTATTATAGAGTATGTCGAAAGATTCAGTAAAGATGGTTGGTCTGGTACCTCCGTGATTGATCAATTACATAACTATTATATCACAAATGACATGTTTGATACCAAAATCAAGAATCAAGTATCAATGATTCTGTTCGATAGCGATACCAAACTAACAAATGGTACTAACGAGCGTATTCAATTATTAAACGCACTAGTTAAGATTTCTCAAGTATTATGATTTATAAAAAAGCATAAATAAAATATATAATGTAAATGAACTTTTCGTTGTCTAGAATAATTATGAACACTATATGTTGTATGTATGATCAACCCATTCACAAATGTGAAGAATGAAAAAAAAAATAATTAATATATGATTTTTAGGAAAATAAATAAATTATATGACTTTTATATATAAATGCTGATTGTATCAGATGATTGTATCGGAAGTAAATGATATTCTTTGTTTGTAGGATTAAACCTCTGAATAAATAAAAATGGACAAAGTATATTAATATCGATAATTATGCAGAATAGTAACAATAATAATGGTTATAGTAATAACAACGGGTAATAGTGAAATAATAATTGTAACAAGATTAGGTTAGAGGAAAGTGTGCTTTTGAGGTGTACTTCAAGAATGGTATAACGGGATTCGATTCACGCCAAACATCATGATGAAGTTAATCTCTCTAGTAGAGAGACGTAATATTTTTCGAACGCTTTTTGATCTAATGTTACCAGTACCTCAATTAACTCTAATATTAGATTATTTGGAAATTGGATTTGAGGCAAGTAAATCTCGGATAAATATTTCAAACATGGATTGGAATTCATATCAGTAACCTCATAGTTACTTTGAACATACAACTCCTTCAATAGACGAGATAAATCACATGCAATCACCCTACAACTACCTTCTTTAATGTTGAATTTATATTCTGGTCTGAATGGAATCTCAAATACTAGTGGTATAGCCTTTGTTATTAAGAACTCATTTAGACCTTCAACACGATTAGTATTAGCAGCATGTGCATCGTTTGGATCCGTGCATTTACCAGACCCAAAAAATTTGACAAAATTGACTAGCACATTAAATGCCAATTTCATTGCAGATGTTTCTTGAACATCTTCAGGCGTATAGGACAATAAATCAGATAAAATGATTGACAGGGTGTTACAATTTTTATCTGAAAGCAACAAAGATGTTACTGAATTTGTGACGAATGATTGTAGGAATGAGTAATATGCCTTTTTCAATAGTACTTTATCCCTGAATGTGTCTGTGATAACGATATTTTTACCGCCATTATTTTCAGTTATACCCGAATTTGTAGCATGTTCTTGTTCGATTTGAGTAAATAAAGAATGGATCTTTTCAATTACCGGTGTTAGTAGATTGTTGTATAACTGGTAACAACCTTCATCTTTGTGAAACATATGAACCATTTGACCTAAGAAACCAAGGAAATCATTCATTTCTAGTACCTTCAAGTCTGATTCTAAAAACAACGCAATTAATTTATTAGCAAATGGTACTATATCACTATTCAAAATTGGAATTAATCTTGAAAAGGTGAATCTAGAGGCATCTCTTATGTTTTCAAATTTGTTAAAGAATGAAAATGTGACCAACACTACTTCAGCGATATTTGAGAATTTTTCAATCAATGATTTTGTAATCAATTTTTTATTGACCAATGCATTATTAACTTGATTTTCAGGAACTAAACCACCTTGTACACCTCTTGCCAAAGTACCGATAGCCATTAAGATATGATGACATTGTAAGATAACCTCGGGAGTTTGAATTTGAGATGATATACAAGTTTCTAAATCCTTGAATAATGGTACTAGAACTGTATCTAGTATATCATAATTTTGATCAGAGTTCGCACCGATTAATAGACCAATACCTTCAAATAAATACATTTGATTACTAAAAGTAGTATCATCTTCCGTACCATCTGGACTAACATTTCCAAGTTTAATTACTAAAAGTTGACTAATTTTATTAATGATTTCATTTACAATATTTGTAGATAATTTTGGTTTTGTTATCTTTAATAATCTTGAGAAAAGATACCATGATCTTATTCTAACTTTTTCTCTTTTGTTAAACATACCAAAATCACTACAGAATACATTTAATAATGCAAATTCATCTTTATCATTATTTAAGAAATTATTATGTCTAACAACTAATTCAAAGAATGATATTTGAACAAAAGAATTATCGAATGTGAAAATAATTGAATTTTGTAAAAGTGCATCCATAAATTTCATCATTAATTGAGCTGGTTCCGATGTTGCAATTTCATTTTTATTAACACCAAATAAATTATTTCTAATACTTTCAGCTAAATTATGAATTTGATAAATCATTAATTCTAAATCTCTCCAATCTTTATTAGTATTAGTTAATAACATTAATGATTCAATTTGATTTGAAATATTTTGTAAATAAATTGTAGGACTAATCACACAGATACTATCTTGGAAAGTTTTAATCTTTGATCTAATAGTTTCATTAAATTCATCGATATCATCTTGAGAATCCTCATCACTTGTTTCATCAATTCTCATTTTCTTAAATATGACTTCTAATAATGAATATAAGAAATTTGAATGGTTTGCTGTTAATGGTTGTCTCCGTGAAGCAAGAGCTACTGCAGAACCTGGTTTCCCACCTACGGCAAATAATTTCTTTAATATTGCTAGATATTGTGTAATGAATGGGAAACATTGTTGTGTTACAGAATCATATTCATAAACCATAAACTTCAATACTAATGGTGATACTTGTAAAAGAATTTGTTGATCTGCTGCGGTTGCTACTTGTTGAGCCTCTATGAAAGCTGGATCAGTTTGTGATATATTGTTCTTTGATGTATTTGTTGAAGATGAAGATGGTGAAGTAATATCGTTACATTGATCTAGGATGATTGATAATTCTAAACCCACGGAAGATGATAATTTTGCAATTTGTTCATAAACCTCTAGATCATCTTGTTCAATTTTGGTAATTTTATCTGTTAGGTTTAACATACTTAATAAAGTTAATTTATCTACAGGTTTCATTTTTTTAGATATAATTTCACAAAGACATTGACAACATGCTATTTGAGTATCATGGAAATCTAAGAAATTATAAATTACGGAAATGAATTCTTCATTAATAATTAAATTGACATCGATCCATGAAATGTATGAACCGATACATGCTAGTATTAAAGTTGAAATTTCAATACTTGTTGGTTGATTAATTTGAACAGTCATTATCTTTAATGCATTAAACCAAATTGAAACTAATATTGAAACATCTTGAATTCTCATAAAATCTTTTAAACTATTATTTTTAATTTGTACATCCTTTGATCTAACAAAAGTTTGATCAGCAATTTCTGTATTAATGAAACCACAAATTCTTGAAAAGAAATCCAGACCTAATGAAGAGAAATTAGTATTTGAATCTGAAGATTTTACTAAAGAATCAATAGATAATAATGAAATCATATCTGTGAAAAAGGTATTCCATTGATTATCATTACAATCACCATAAGTTGAATAAAATAATCTTGTAATTAATTCTGCAATTTTATTTCTAAAATATTCTTGTTTTCTAGAATCCTTAGTTATCAATTCTCGTATATAATTTAATAATGATGTCTTAATAAAATTAATTGTTTCTTTATTATTAACATTAGATGCTTGATTAGTAATATCGGAAAGTACTTGTAAGGAGACAAATCTTGTAATATCATCAGATTCTGGATCTACTAATAATGAACTAAATAATTGTGGAGCATTTGGATCATCTTTTGCTTCATTTAAAAAATTTAAAGCTTGTGTCTTTGTTGCTACATCTGATGCGGAATTATTCGCCACAGATATAACATTTCTAATACGTTGTAACATTATTTCCAACTATGTGTATTATTTATCTGTTAAAGATATGTTCAAAGGGAATGATATGAAATGCAAAAAGAAAAGGGAAGAAATAAAAATAAAATATAATGAGTTAATATAAATACTCTTACTTGTCTTTATAAAGCTTATATGTTCAATTTTTTTTTTTTTGCTTTTAAGAATGGAAAAAATCAGATCAAAAGATACGGTGTAAATTTCGAAAAACAAATTTTTTAAACACTAATCTATATGTATATACTTTTTCTTTATGTTGTTAACTACTTTTTTTTCAATAACTTTAAACTTTTGCTCTCTTAACTTCTTCGTTTTTTCTTCTTTAGAATCCTCTGTTGAAAGTGGTGATGCTATGGCTGAAATTTTGGAAAAAAGAACTAACTTCTTGAATATGTTATTTATTGTAGTATAAGATCTGTAAATATGACTCAAATTGTAACTGGTTTAGAGCTTTATGAATTGTTGACTCTATCAAACATCGATGAACTACTATCACACTCCTTAATATCGATAAATGTAACCTCCAATTCAATTAGATCGTCATTGTAACAGAAAACTTCTCAAAGATTCACCAATTCTGATGGGCCTCTCTCACTGCGACCGACGAAAATTTTTCCAAATTTGGCCGTGGCCGTTGTTGTCCTCTGCGGTGGAAACAGTCTCAGAAAAGGGCGTAGAGACGGTCAGAAATTGTTCGATGCTCTTGTGGATAAGCCCTAATATTACAATATAGTAACCCTAAGTTAATATGGTTACCTCTCGATGAGCTATTGAACAAGAACTTGAAAGTACTCGGAGATAGAGTAGTCTGGGATTAGTCATTGTCCTCTGAATGTGTCATTGTTCAGTTCTGATATCGGGTGGTATTGTCTCCTTGGAATATGTTTTACTAGTTTAATGTTACAGACGTTCCTGCGTATCGGAGATATTTTATGACCCAGAGTTTATAATAATAATTATTACACAGTAGTATACATATTTCTAGTTACATACGTTCTCCTTAGTTGAATTGAGTGGCTAAGAATACCTTTAATTTAGCAAAAGCTCTGCCTCTTTGAGAAATTTTATTCTTTTCTACCTTTTCCATTTCAGCATACGTTAAACCATTAGCTTCATTTGGTTGAAAAATTGAATCCCAACCAAATGTAGTTGGACCACGACTATCAACTATCTTACCTTCCGTAATACCTTGAAAGATATGGAAATTACCGTTACCATCAGCAAATGCAATTGTAGTAATTGCTTTAGCAGATTTATTTTCAAATGAATCTAACATTCTAACAATTTTAGCTAAACCCATACTTTTAACAAACCATTTAATGTATGCACCTGGTAAACCATTAAATTCATCAAATACTAAAGCTGTATCTTCAACGAAAACAGGTGTTTTTGGTCCTAAAATCTTTGCTGCTTGTTTACATTTAGCCATTGCAATACTTTCTAAATCAATATCTTGAATTTCTTCCAAATCTAATGGTTCATTAATTAAATTAAATTTAGATTGTTCAGATGATAAAATCATCTTAACTTCTTTTAATTTATTAGCATTACCTGTAACGAAAACAATATCTTGAACAGACATTTAATCTTTGATTGACCTTGTTAATTGAGTTCACTTATTTTATTTACTAATCAATCAAATATATAAATTTTTGAAACTTTTCACTTCTTTAAGTATAACTGATCGATGAAGTAATTTTTCATTTTTCTGTATTGCAGGGCGCTGCCTGCATCAGTGTCCCCTCCCAGATCTGCTCATAATAGCATTTTGATGAATTCAAACAATATAAAGCTTCAAGTTTAAATAATGTATAATATTCTGGGATTCAGTTTAATGTGTGAAATTATGCTAATTGATGTGTGGAAGTATATGCGTATACAATATTTAATTTACATAAATAAATAGATATAAATAAAATAAAATAAAATAAAATAAAATAAAATAAGAAATTTTTAGGTTTTTTTTCGTAGTAATTCAATTTTTGAATTAGTTAGCAGTTGGTGGAGCATATTCTAATTCATTAGAGTTTTCATATTCGTACATATCTAGAGCAACAATAGCAGATTCTCTAACGACATCGACTGGATCGTTCAAGTACATCTTTAGAACAGGAACAACATCTGGAGTAGCAATAGCACCTAAAGCTTCTGCAGCTTCATGTCTAACCATTGGAGCTTCTTCCATTTTAGCTAAGACAGCAACTAATCTTGGAACAGCAGCTGGGTTACCCATTTGACCGAAAACGTAAGCGATTTCATGCTTGAATAAAGCAGATGGATCATCGAAACCAGTAGCTAAAGCATAAACAGATTCGTTAGTACCAATATCTCTTAATCTAAACATAGCTCTGTATCTTTCGAACATTGGCTTACTTTGATCAGTTAATAATTTTTGTAATTCAGCAATCTTGTAATCTTTATCTAAAGCTAGAGGTGGAGCTGGATCAACACTACTGTATAATGATTCTTGTAATTGTTCAGCTTCAGCTTTAGCACTATGAGCCCAGTTAATTCTACCAATAGCTAATTCAGCAGTTTGTTGAACAGCTGGATGTGGATCCTTTTCTAGAACAGTCTTTAAATCGTCTAAGGAGTCTAAATCACCTAAAGCACCTAACGCTTCAGCAGCTTCATGTCTAACCATTGGTTGTTGTTCAGCATCTAACATAACTTTTCTTAAGATTGGACAAGAAGTCATATTTTTAGTTTGACCTAAAACGTAAGCGACTTCGTGTTTTAATAATTCGGAATCATCTACAAAGGTTTCAGCAATGAATTGGACAGCTCTGTTAGCATCTTCTGGGTCCTTTTCAAAGGCTTCAGCAACACATTTTAAGTTGAATAAAGCTCTGAATCTGTTAGCTAATTCAGAATCCTTAGAGACTAAAACATCTCTTAATTGTTCTAGATCTTTTTCATCAATGACCTTTTGGTAGTGCTTTTCAAAGTTAGTAGACATATTTATTGATATATTTATGAATTGGTACAACTTACAAAAAAAAGAATTGTAAATAAATAAAAAATTTAAGGAATCTATTATGAAGAAGAATACACTATTTGAGTTTAAAGAAAATTGTGAACTATACCCCCCTTTATATATAGTTAAAGTAAAACACAATTACTAATCGTTAGTGAATGGTTCCTATAGCATTTACGATTACAATTATTAAGCAGAAGACCAACTGTTCTCGATTACCAAAGTTGTAGCCACGACGAATAGCAAAGAAAATTTTTCATTTTTTCAAAGTGATGAGCTCTACTTGAGCAAAGAAAACAACGTACAGATGCATGAATTTTATAAATGAAATTTTTTTTTCCCGATTTGCATTTACAATTAATAAATTAGTTTCAAATGAAAATGAGACGGGTACACACAACGGCAAGAGGACAACGATAAGTAGGATCGTAGTGGTACTTACTAACTTAACAATATTTCTGGAAAATGTTTATTCGCTCTATATTATGGCAATAATGCAGTTTTAAATGGAATAGACAATTAATACATAGTGTGCGATGAGATAAGAAGTATATATATATAAGGGTATCCATATATATATTATTGTTTGTAATTGTTGAAATACCGAAAAGAATTCAGTTATTTATGTAGTATTTACAGTAATTAATATCGATACAAACTCTAACTTTTTGTAAATTATGTGTCTTGAGAACCCGAAATATTTAGTTTTTCGGGCAGTTTGTAGTGTTAGTTCAGTACAAAACCCTCTGTTTCCTGTGAGAATGAGTTGTTCTCCTACCAATATACCATCAAATGGTACAACAATTCAAATGACTACCAATATATGAACTATTTCCAATATCTTATTTCCAATATCTTATTTCCAATATCTCATTTCCAATATCTCATTTCCAATATCTTATTTCTATATCAACCATGAACAGTACAACTCCTAGACTACCAGCTTGTTGTAAATAACCACTACGGAAACTAATTCAGCTGTCCTTGCTATTCTGTCTCTTTCTCTCATATCCCTAGCAACGGATTTCACAGGCACGCAAAATGATTGCGGCCGTTTATCATACCCGTCGTTTCTTTTTTTTCCATTTGTATGTTTTTTGGCCCTCTTTTTTAGGTAGTGCTGCGGTGTTTTTAGTAGTGAATACCGTGGTTGCCTGTGAAGTTACTCAAATCTCGATGAAATTCTATTAAAATGAAAGGAATAATAGTGAAATAGACTGAAATAGAAGAACAGAGAAGTAATTGAGATCACTTATACATGGATTCACTGCGGGTTTAGTGCAGAAATTAGGATTCTCCTTGACGGGGGAAGGGAGGAAGGATAATCAATTGATCAGTGAAGAAGTGTTGATTAATTTGTAAATTCAGTGGTCGCTACATTGTTGTTATTTTATTTTATTTTATTTTATTTTTTGCCTATTACAGTAAAAAATAATAAGGGAAGTTATATCGCTGTGGTTGTTATTGACAGCGTTTATTGTCGACGTTGCCGTCGCAATGTTTCTTAGTTGACATCAATGTTTTAGAAATGCCCTTGCTTAACACTGCAATTCTAGACAGAAATCTGAATGCTTCTTTTAAAATTGGATATTATATCCCTAAAATAGATACATATTATTAAATATTTTTAATTCAAGATATATAAAATGAAAATGGGCACGCTTTAAAACTTATTTATTTATTACTTTGTCAACGATACATACACACAAATATATAAAAAGAGATATTTGTATTACTATTATTCCCTTATGTAACGTGCAATATTTTCTGCTGTTTCACTACTTGGTGATTTTGCAGTAGCTGCTAATGCTTCAGCATATCTTTTTTGTAAATCTGGTGTCTTTTGTTCATTAACTTCACCGGACATTCTATCTTCTCCAGCAAATGTATATTCTCTTTCAACACCTTCATCTTCATCTCTATCTAATATACCATCATTTTCACCTTCTTCTAAATCACTTATAACTTCAATACTTTCGTTATCACTTTCATTTTTTTGCTGTTCATTAATACCAAGATCTTTCATTAATCCATTTAATGATTTCTCCTTACGTTTCTTTTCCTTTAATTCTTTCTCCTTAACAATTCTATCTCTTTCGCTTTTATAAAATTCATCATATTCTTTAACTTTATCATCAACTGCATCTAAAAATTTATCAAAACCATCACCTGTATAACTTGATACACCAACCATATCTAATTGAGAATAAAATTCTTCTAACATTAATGACATTGAATTAATTAAAGAACTCATATAACCTGAACCCATACCAAAATCACCATTTAATTCTTGATCTTCTCTAACAGCTGCTTGAAATGATTCAAAATCTGTCATCCATTCTCTAGCAAAATCTTCTTTCTTAACATCAGTTTTATTAAATACAATAATCATTGGTAATTTTGTCTTATATAAAATTGAACAAGCATATAACATATTACTCATAAATGTTGTTGGAGATGAATTTCTTGGTGTATCAACAATATAAGCAATAACAGTTGGAAAAGTTGATGCAAATGATTCTGTAATAATTGCACCTGATGCTGACCAAACAAAACATTCAATTTGACCTGGTGTATCAATGATACAATGTGTATGACCTTCTTGTTTCTTTTCAACTAATCCAATTACTTGATCAATTTTTGTACTAAATAAATTTAAACTGGTTACAATTGCACCATTTGGTCCTAAAGAATAATTTTCCATAACTTTCTTATATTTAATAGAATCTCTAATATCAATATTGGCACCATATGGAACATTTAATACAGCAGGATCTAAATTAATTACATATGGTGGTTGTTCTTTAGAACGTAAATGCGAATTTAATCTTTGCATGAAGGTGGTTTTACCGGACCCAGCCATACCAATACAAATAACTGTACTTAAAGTCATTATTAACAGAGGAAAATCTTGAAACTTGTGGAGTTGGTGAATTATTTCTCACTATTAATTAATAAAATACAATGATTTAATTAACTTACTTATTCTTTTATATTCTTTAACTTACTTTTATTATATTTTATCGTTCCAATTATTACATAATAATATTACCAAAAAATAAAATATCGAACTGAAAATTTATTTTTCACACACAAATTTGATGAAGCGAGGCGATGAGCTAGGGAGTGTATATAGAACAGAAGTAATAATATACCGAAATATTGTCTTTTCTTTTTCGTCTTCTTCTTCTTAATTTATTGTGTTTGATACTTAAATAATTTGAAGATGTGTAAATGGATTGTACTTATCTATATTTATTTATTTATTTATTTATTCATTCGTTTATTTATTTATACATGTTTAATACTCTTGTTTCTACGTTATCAAAACAACATTCATGTTGAGCAATTGTAATATCATTAGCTAAAGATTTCATTTGTGATTCAACTTGTGCAGGTTGTGACATCATTTCTGGACCTTGTGGAGTTTGTGTTTGCATCATGCTTAATTGATCATCTGTATTTTCTGAAGTTAATAAATTGAAAACAGGATTTAAACCTAATACAGAGATAAAATACCATGAAATTGCACTAACCCAACGAACATCTAAATCTGCAGTCATAACACCACTTTGTAACATTTCTTTAAATCTTAAAGTTAATGGGAATGGTAATTTCATTAATACGAAACCTGCAAAAAAATGATTAACCCACCACATTATAATTGTTTGTGGAATAAAACTTGCCATATTACCTTTAGCCATACTCATCATTGCATCAGCGGTACCTGGATCATTAAATGGATTAACAGCTTCTTTACCATTTTCTGTTTTAGGTCTAGCAACATATTTCCCACTAGCTAAAGTCTTTGCTAAAAATTCTTTCCTTTGATTAAATGATTCATCATCAATATTTGATCCATTACCAAGTAAAATTTGTGCTTTCATCATATATTGTGCTTCTGTCAATTTAACTCTTGGTTGACCCTTGATACCTGGTGCAATTAATGTAGAGACTTGTTGACGTAAGATACCTGTAAGTATCATTACAGCAGAAATTGGTAAAAGAACCCAATATTTTAATTGTGGATCTAATGTTAATTCAGCTACTGCACCGGCAGCAGCAGAAATAGTACTACCACTTAACAGAATACTCCAAAGATCAATCATTTATATGGAACTCCTTGTCTTTCTTCGGTTACTGATTCAATTGTATGATATACCTCCCCAGTTGAAGTTCATAGTTCTTTTAAAAGTGGTATTATCACAACATTTTGGTGGAATATTAGAAATTGAATCCGTTGAGAATTGTACCGACGTTTTTCGTAAGTCTCTACGTTGCTTTCTGAGTAACATTGTTAAGAGTAAAGAAAATATTCGAGGAGTCACGTGTCGAGCAGGGTAACCCCTTGAAATATTAGTATTATATATGATACATTTATGCAATAGAATGAAGCTACTTCATTGGAGCGTGTGTATAGATGTTGTTCAAGTCAGTTACATTGCCAGTTTATCCAGTGTATGAAGATGTTTCCGCTTATCGATCCATTTGTCTTCTGTACTATATTTGGTGTCAGTAACAAAAGTGTCTGTCGTTACTCAAATCGGTCAAGTTAGTCCATGTACCAGAGATGTAGTAATATTACCTATGGGAAAATTATATATATATCTGTATTGCAAATGTAGCTACCCAATGGTATGCTCTGTTTTGAAATGGTAACTTAGAAGTGGAATGCCATTAGTTTTCATTATACCGTTACCTTTACATCGATCGTGCATATCTGCACTTTATAAATTTCAAGAATATAGAATGGCAGTAACATTCTACTCACAGGGTTATTAATCCCTTAGTTATCATCTGGAGAGAGAGGTACTTGTGTTACTCGCGTTTTATATGTGCATTCTACCAGTTGGTCCCATATTTTTCTTCTAATTATAGTCCCGGAGTTTAAATTCAGTACTAAAAAGAAAATATTACTATTTGTCAAACAGTTAATAAATCTGTGATTATCAATTAATTGATTTAATATATTTATTATTAGACTGATATTTATATTGCTTGATCAATTGACAGTCTCATTGTTTTAAGTATGACAGACACACAAAAATATTCTAGAGTTGACACCTTCGACCATACGGAACATTTGCAACCACTGAATGAAGAATCAGAGCAAAATTATTTACCTTGCTATAGATTTTCTAATAGAGTTAGTTTCTCTAAATGGAGATATACAAGGCTGATTTGGCTGGATTGCTTGGTAATAATCGCGGTGTTATTGCCAATTGTTCGGTTTATTATATGTACAGAGACAGGTGTTGCATTAAGTGCATTGGACCTTCTGTTTATACTTTTTGTATCATTTCCTCCGTATGATTCATTGATTCATTATAATTTATTTGAATATATTGAGGAAACAATTCCTGTAGCTTGTGAAATAATGCTGTATGCTGAGGTTATTAAATACAAACCAAGTTCAGATCCAAGAACTTGGACAATTATTGGAAACCATTTGAGTAACAAATTTATCGAAGAAAATTAATGTTATCCCTTATTTAATGAACTTGACCATTTCAATTTATTTTATCACCTTACTAGTATGAAAAAAAGATCAGCAGCTCGAAACAATAATAACCGTGTGCCTGTACCTACGGATCCATTAAACAAGGCATCTAAAGTCAACGAACTTCCTGGCAATACACCAAACTTAGATGATTCTGGCGACGTTACAGTGGAAACTATGTCAAATGAAACAGAGAATGAAGTCTCTAATAATAAAACTGACAATATTGCTCCTAATAATGATGTTTCTAATAAAGGTAATGATAATATAAGCACCATTAATCCTCAGAATATTAAGTCAAAATCAACGGACGTATTATTAAAATATCTACACAAGGCTAGAAATCAAGCCATTTTGTCATTCGAAGAATCGGAGGAGAGATACTGGAGCACATTATACCCATATTTTGCCGAATAAACTGTATGTAGATGAACAGTAAAATACCTTTTAGAAAAAACGATTCCTATTAGATATCTATGTTTTTTGTATTGTGTATAATATTTCTAAATGTATTGACATCTACCCCATGGTTATAAGCTACTCATCAAACTCAACACTTTTGTTACTTTCTTATTCAAATGATATTGATTATTTTGATCAAACTGTTCCATTTTCTTGTTGTTACCGTTGTCGGCTGTCCAGTAAAAGTTTGCAGGAACAGATAAATTTGTATATTTGATAGGATACAAAGATGTAACAAAATTGATAGGACACATACAATGAAGCTACATGACATGATTTGCTTATACTTGACAGAATAAGTTGTTGAAATGTAGTACATCAGTTATTAATTAAAATTTTGCCCATTTAGTTTTGATAGGATGAAGTAGTTGCCACATATTGGAATGCAATAATTGGTGACACGTCCCTTAATTGTTTTGTAATCTATGCGAATCCATGACAGATATTAAATGATAGGGGACAATAAGGTTGTTTGGGATATTTTTTTATATATAAATAGTCTATTTAACCTTACCAAATCGTATTAGGAACAGATAATATTTTCCCTTTATCGTGTCCTATTGGCTAGTAATATCACCTAAAAAGGATATACTATAAAGGGACTATTTTAAGGTTACGAATTAAGATTAAGTACAATATAATAATGACTACATTATATACACATGATGAATATATTAGACCCGTTGTCGCGGAATGTTTAATTAAATATTTCAACTTGGATATCGAAATTATTGACATCACAGATGATGTTGATAAATTTTTATCTAATTTCCCTGTCAGAACTGTACCTGGTTTACTATTTGAAGATGGTACAATCTTATTTGAACAGATGGCTGTTATCAATTATATAATTTATAAAAGTATGAACACCCACGAGATTAATCAATTGCTAGATAAGGATGAATACCCGTTAGTGAAGAGTGAAACTATTATGTTTTGTTCATTTTGTACTTCAGATTTCTTTAATACGTTAGTGACATACTGTTTAACAGATATTAAATCAATCCCAATCACCAAGGAAGAAACATTGAACGCTTCCAAAACTTTAGATGCAATGTTTCCGATATTTGAAAATAAATTGTCAAAACATAAATTCTTAACTGGTAATCATATCACTATAGCTGATTTAATTGCAGCTGCCAGTTTTTCAAAAGGTTTTATTTCAATGTTAGACCATAAATGGAGAATGAAACACCCATTGATCGATAACTGGTTCAGAGAGGTAATCGGATCCAAATACATGGCATACAGATTTGAAAATTTTAAATTTGTAGAAAATGCACATAGATTATCACATCGCATGTTGCCATGGTTTTAGTATCAAAATTTTATTCATATAGTTATGTAATTCACAGGAAATTTTTTAGCTGTCTGTATTTCATAATAAATTATGTAAACCCAATTAAAAAAAAAATGACTTCGGTTGTATCTGTCTAATAAGAATATCTCCTAAAATATCTCATTGATATGGTAATATTATCTTTCGAATAAAATATTCGATATATGAAGATATAGATGACTTAAATTTATGTCAATACGCGGATCCGACAATCACTTTATTAGCTGATTATTTATCTTATTATTATGAGGGAGTCATCGGACTGAAATTTTTTTTGGAAGAAGTCAGTATTGTTCTACGGGATTATATACGGAGACAGTAGATGAGATGAGAACACAAAACAATGAATACTACAATTTAGATCAATCTTGTAAACAATTTCACTGTTTTGTTATTTACCTAATACGATAATTGGGATATTTATTTAAAATTCAATTGTCAACTGATGAATATTTGTTAGTGATTGTAATATTAAATTTTGGTTTTTGAATTATCCAACTTCAATTACAATAAAGCTTAGTTCTGACAGATTTTTATTTATATAAATACGATGCTTTTAAATATTTACTCTTGCCATATTTACATTTATATTTTAATTTCTGTTTTTTGTTTGTCTTTCATCAGGATAGAAATATATTCAGCACTATAGAAAATTATTACAAACAAAGATGCTTATCTCTACAGTACTGTTATACAATGCCTTAATCAGTTTAAGTGAAGCAATTGCGATCAAATCACCTTATCCATATAACGATATTTCAAAAGTTGGTACTCAAAAGGATTTATTCAAATATTTAGATGGTTCTGCACCATATTTTTCGTTCCCTGCTAACACATCAATTTCAAAAGATGTTCCAGAAGGTTGTCAATTGACTCAAGTTCAATTATTTGCCAGACATGGTGAAAGATATCCATCTACATCTGCAGGTAAAAGAATCTTAAAAGTCTGGAATAAATTATCAAATTATACTAGTCAATTTAATGGTACTTTATCATTTTTAAATGACGATTATACTTTCTTCTTAAATCCCGACAATTTTGAACTATTAGTGTCTGAAAATAACACTTTAAATCCAATTAATCCATATTTAGGTTCTCTTGATGCAGAAAAACATGCGGAAGAATTTTTGGATCAATATTCTGATTTATTAACTAAGGGAGAAAATTTAACAATTTTCGCTTCAAGTTCTAGAAGAGTCCATGATACTGCACAAGATTTTATCGAAGCTTTAGGTGATTCTTATAATGTCGATCTACAAATTTTAAGTGAAGATCCATCACAAGGTGCTAATAGTTTAACTCCTGCTTATGCATGTGGTACATGGAATGAATCAGAAGGTTCTGAAATTATTGATCAATTTAATACCAATTATCTTGTTGATATAGCTAATAGAATCAATGCGAATAATACTGGTTTAAATTTGACTCAGACAGACGCTTTCAACTTATTTAATTGGTGTGCCTTTGAGAATAATGTACGTGGTTATAGTGATATGTGTAATGTTTTCACCATGGATGAACTATTGAAGTACTCTTATTATACAGATTTAGAATCTTATTATAGTGATTTTGAAGGTTGTTCAGTTTGTAGAGCGATTGGTTCTGTACCATTCAATGCATCAGTTAATTTATTAACTTCCAATGAAGAAGAACTTCATCAGAAAGTTTGGATTAGTTTCACTCATGATACAGATCTGATTAATTATCTATCTGCTGTAGGGTTATTTGATAATGGTAAACCGCTTACAGGTAAACAAATGCCTTTCTTTGAACATATATTTAGAAAAGCATGGATTGCTCCATGTGGTGCTAGATTATACACACAAAAATTTTCATGTAATGATAACTCAATGAAACAAAATAATACTCAATCATTTGTTAGATATGTTTTAAATGATGTTGTGATTCCTTTAGAAACTTGTAACTCCGGTCCTGGTTTTTCATGTGAATTATCTGATTTTGTCGATTATGCTCAACAAAGAATGGAAGGGATAGATTACGCACAACAGTGTAATGCCACTGAGTATACCAATCAAACATCATTGACATTTTATTGGGACTATAAGACTAAGAATTATACTGCTCCATTACTATTACAATAGGCACATTAGCATATATCATGTTAAAAGTAAACCAAGAACAACAACAATACCAAGACCATATAATTCTTTATTGGAAATAGAAAACTTTATATGTATGTAGTACATTTTTCAGTATGTATTAATTATCTGTATTTTAATATCGTAGAATGGTAAATTTTGGAAGACCGTTATGTATGAAACTGATTTTGCGATTAATAATGACATCATAAACGCATTTAAATAGTTTAGAATATAAAGAAGAGAGTGGATGTATTATTTACATGTTAAAATGAATATTGAACTGATGAGCTTGAAAGTCTGGTTGAAATGTGAGAACAGTAAATGAATATCATATCATGGTATTAATTTTTTTTATCTCCTGTTGTGAAAAGTAGCCATTCGCCATTAGACGTAACAGTTGGATAGATAATTTTCGAATTGGCTAGTCTGTCTAAAAATTGTTTAGCTACGTTTCTATTATTTGTAGTCACATTGGAAAGCACCCTCTCCTGTGATAATTTTCTGTTTCTTTTGGCAATGGCTAATAATGATGCGTAATCCAGATTTTTGTACATATTTGATGTCTCTTCTAAGAGTGGTTCTATCTCATCGAGTCCATTGATTTGTTTGTTGACGCTTAAACGTATTCCTAACATGTATGTTTCTATAGAGTATAAAGTACCATATCTATAGTTTAAATATGAATCATCCAATAATAATTGATCGAGAGAAGTAACTGATTGAAACCCTATGTTTGTCTTTGGTTTTAACCGCTCAATTTTCAGTTTCGGATCGATTACTTGACAGAAGATTTTATTTTGAAGTGGTTTCTCGAGGGTTCGTAGTTGATCACCTACGAATTCGTTGTGTTTCTTCCATAACAGTTGTGACGAGGCCTGTTCCGTCGCTGTGTCTTTGCTGATAAGATCGTTTTTTATTGAAGGTACTTGATGATACAGATAGAAAATGTTATAGTTTTTAGTTAGATTATTATAATCTTTCGAAATGAAGTTATTTATCACTTGTCGTTCTAATTTCTCGAATGATTTTTTGCTAGGAATAGCTGGATATCTCTTTTGTAGGTTTGGAACTTTCCACGGGTATCTCATAAAAAAATAGTTCAGATTGTAATGTTATCTTGATATGTACCAGTTATACTAATGCCTGTTTATTATCTTGTTGAATAAGTGATAGAAGTCCCAGTACTGATTCTTCTAATGGATATCAGTTCTTCGGAGGACGTACTGCTGTTGGAACATACCCAAAAGGTTCAACTCAAGATTGGTTTCGTGACGGCCTTTTTTCTTCGGGTTTTGTTTTTAAAAAGTTTTAAAAAACTAAATAAAGACGTATGTAGAAGAATTTTGCCAATAGAAATAATTGGGTTCTTCTTGAACCTTTAGGGTACTCAATGTAAGTAATAATTCAACTTTAAATTATTTATTTATTTGTATAGCACTTATATCATTGACGATTACGTTCATGTTTGTGGTAGTTCATTACGATATTTTAAAAGATCGTATTATTGATATGACCAACAAACAAATCAAACATAACGCAAACAGTATTGGTGTCTAAATAATAGTGCTGTCATCTCGCAGACTAATCATCTTTGGACGATATTTCCTTGCAAGCTATTGTTTTTTTTATCTGATCTATCAGATTGTCCATGAACGATAGGTGCGTATTTTCAAACGTTTTGTTAAGTGAGATATCGTTCACTATCAAAATTTTGTCACTTTTTTCCAGTTTACGAACTTATCAAACAATATGTCACATTGTGTTCTGCTGTCTCTCCTTTGGGTCATTTTATGTGACTCAAAAAACAGCGCAGTTTAACGAACTTTTACTGGTAGAAATTCCCATTTCTGTCCAGATGATAATAGATTCCTATACATGGATAGACACATACATGAGTCAAATAGATATCGCAGCTTTAATTGACAACGTCTTCTGATGAACGTAATAAATTGAATCAGACATATGAAGATTATATAAGGTTGTTCCCTTTCAATACAAGATGTATCTCATTCGTTAATAGAATGTTTTTCACAAATATATCAAATAATAAACGAATAATTTCGACATCGCAATTTTGCAAACATGGATATCCCAAAAAATATGGAAGTCACCGACTTGGATAAACAAATCCAAGTCGTTAAATCTCATCCATTAGGTATTCTATTTAATTATTCTCCACAATCCGAAGGTATTATATCATACCTTCGTGGTGGAAATAAACCAGATACTGATTCAATAGATGGTGAAATGTGCGCTACACATTTACCCTTCGTATTTGTTCAAAATGAAGATAGTAATAATAAATTAATTGCACATATGGCTGCTAAGAATCAACATATTGAAATGTTGGAAAAAAATCCTAATTGTATGGTGGTATTCCAAAGTTTTGATTCATATGTTACTCCAGATTGGTATGCTTTGAAGAAAAAGACTCATAAGTTTGTACCAACTTGGGATTTTGCTGCTGTTCATGTCTATGGTAAAGCTAATATAATTCGTGATAAAAAATGGTTATTAGAACAATTAAATAAACTTACTGACGAACAAGAAGCAAAAAGAAATGATGTGAAAGAAAATGAAGAAAAATGGAAAGTATCTGAGGCACCAGAGAAATATATTGAAAAACGTATGGATGAAATTGTTGGTTTAGAGATTAGTATTGAACATATTCAAGCTAAATTTAAAGTAGGACAAGATACTTCTGAGATTAATGTTAAAGGTGTCATTGATGGTTACAAGCAACTGGGAGATAACGCCGTCACAGAAGAAATGATCAAAATGACAAAAGAAAATTATCCTAAACCTCTTTAAATATACTAAATTTATACTTTTATTTAATACATCTTATATGTATAATAAAGTCATCTTCTGAGTGAAAAACTAGCTGTTAACTTCTAAAGGGCCTGGGCAGGTGAAACAAATGGTCACGCACAAATTTCTTAATGAGTAGTGGAATCGTATTTGTTTTTTGCCTACACATTATAGAATTGTGGAATATATACTGCAATATTATGAAATAATTTCATATTGATTTAAAATTTGAGATATATATATATTGAATTTACAAATTGTATAAGAACTTGATATCATATGTAATATCCTCCTACGCTCTAACCACCGTAAACTTCCGAGAATTTTGCTCTAATTGAATTAATTGTTCCATTTTTTAAAAGACATAGTTGTAAAAGAATTCTACTTTTCTCTGGGTTTAGGAATCCTGATGCAATAACGTTAGAAACTTTATCTGAATCAACAACAGGTAAATTTGTAGATGGAATTAAACCTTCTGCAGCTTTCTTGGAATTGAAAGGTTTGGTAATCTGATATTCAATTCTTTTGGTAAAGTACCTGATCCCATGGCAGCGATAACGAACCCATCTGCATGTTGTGCAAGATGATCAATCATTGTTGTATCAAAGAATTGATGACCGTAAATGATATAAACTACAGGTAAATTTGGTTTCCCATCAGTTGATATTTCATCATCTACATCACAAAATTGCCAACCGACTGGTTTTGCCGGTTAATAATAATAACAAACTTTATTATTAACAAATATACCTAAAATACCATTTTATATTTACAAATTATTCGAATCTTTGTTATAAATTCTGCATTCATAATGAGGTTTCCTGACACCAGGAAAGTTAGGGTATTATAAATTGGTGTACCTTCTGTTTGTCCCGCGATCTGCAAAGAATTCGTTGTATAAAAGGGTCGCACTCTGTTTTGAATATTGTTTTTCAATTTTGGAATTGAAATTGTTCCGAGTTCCTAATTATAGTAGGCAATAGAATCCTTCTACTTAAGCAAAGATAGAAGCAACCACACAACGCATCGCAAAAGAGGAATAAATAATATTGAAGGTTATTTGAAAGGAATTTATAAATTACTATTCATATTTGGAGGTCAGTAAGAATGAGCTATAGTCAGTTAAAGGATAACGATATGAGGACCGATACCTCAACGGTACACCATGTAAACAATATGGACCCGGAACAAGAACACATAGTCTTACCTTGTGATATCTTCAGGAATAGATTCACACATTATGTCTGGGTATTGACCAGAAGTACTTTATTTAGTATTAGTTTGATGATAACAATCCCATGTATATTCATCTTATTTTTGGCTTCAGGTGATGGTTTACTAATATTTGCGGGAATCATATTATGGATGGACTGTACGTTACTATTAATGTTTGCTTGTATCAAATATTCATATCCTCCTATTATTCAAAATTTTTCATTACGTAACCAGATGGTATTCTGTGGGGAAATTGTCAAATATCGTCCAAATTCAGATCCCAAAACTTGGAATATTATCGCTTATCATATGAATGAACTTTTCGCTAAAGATGGTTTATATTTCCCATTATATGATGGTCAAGATTATTTCCGTTTATTTGCATCAATAACTTCGATAGAAAAGATTGTGAAACATGATACTAATGAAACTAATGACGATAATAATAACGGAAATGTGACTATTCCAACATTATTAGATGATACAATGACGCTCGATGATAATATCGATAATGATACAAATAAGAATAACAATAAAAATCATGAGAATATTGACAATACAACACTAATGTACCTCGATAAAGCTAAAAGAAAGGCACAAATTGTCTTCCAAGAGGCTGAACATGATTATTGGTTAGAAAGATATCCAAATTTGGCTGCATGATTTGTTAATTTATAGAAATTCAAAACAAATTACTAAGTAGTTATACAATATACTGTTAGAATTGTCCGTTATCCCTTATAAAACAACAAACATTAAATAACTTAAGTAAATATTATCAATTTTAACTTTATAAAAATCATTTCTTACTTCTCTACTCGATCAACAATACACTGTTGTTCTCGTATTCTTGAACAATTCCGGAGTGCTTACGTACATTCTTTAAAGGAGCCGTTGCCTAATTATTTTACTTCCGCTCAAGATGATAGCGAGCAAAACCGAAGTTATTATACATAATCCCCGGGAACTTCGATAAAACTATTTAATAACAAGACATTTTGAAATGATTTTAAAATTACAAAATAATTTAAGAATTTTGGGAGGATTATATCTAATACATATATCTCGGTGGTCGTTCTGTCATTAACCTACATTAAAACTACAATGGAACTTCCTTGCGATAAATTTAGTAATAGACTCACTTTCAAAATATCGTATGCTTCCAAGAACTTAGTGGTCCTTTTAACCTGGGTAGTCACTTTAGTAACCCTACTCATAACACTATGGGTGCATGATATTTCGATAAAGATATTGGTTGGTGTTTTCTATTTATATTTCCAGCTAATGTCAATTGGACTAATTTTTGCTTCAACTAGTATCTCCACTTTAGGAACTTGTATGTCCCCAGAGGATAAGATGAAATTTTATGCAGAGATCGTTAATAATCAACCATATTCAGAACCTAAATCATGGAACATTATCTGTTATAATATGAATGAGTATTTTTACGAGAACGGATACAGAAGTATCAGTCTTTATGATGGTAATGACTGCTATCATCTATTCCAATTTTTGGTCAACGGTAAAAAAGATAGCCCGGATAGCAATTCCAAGTCTTCAGAATGTACTTCAGACATTAATTCAAACTCAATCAACGATAATTCAGAATCGTCCGAAATAAGCGACAAACCTACTGTTGACAAGTCCCACTTATTATATTTAGACACTGCTAGAGAAAAAGCAAATATGGTCTTCTTAAAAGCAGAAAACGATTATTGGGTACAGAAATATCCGGAATTAGCTGTTTAAACGTACCTTTAGAGAGGATATGAATGTTGGTAGTAGTAAGCTATCTTAGTGATGGGTTACACCCTCAAGATTGTTGTTGAATTATAAATACTGCCGTTCATTTCTAATCTCACATATCCCTAGTAGTTATCTCAGTAAACGGTTGAAACTCTAGTAATGATTTACGATATAACTAAAGATTTATATAACTATATAACCAAAACTATCGAATAAATTCAGACTTATTGAGGTTTTCATCACATTTCTTTTTCTGGATAAAGTTCATGAGAAAGTGCTACGGGATTTTTTTGACAAGTAGTCTAACCTATGTAAATTACCGTAAACGCATAATTACACGATTTTCATGCAATGCCATTAAAAATGTTTCATAATACAACAAATTTCAGTGATTATAGAAAGATCCCAAATAAAGTCCAAAGGGGGGAACAAATTTTGGTAGCCGTTCATCACAGCTTTCAAGAGTATCTACTATATATATACAAATAAGATATTGTCAACTTGCTAACTGGAAATTAAATGAATAATAGATGCATGAATTTTAACCCTCCAATTATTTTTCCTGATAGAGTGGCTATCATTAAAATTTTAAGAAGGATTGGAGATAGAAAATAATTACAGTGAATATTACGTTAACAACACACAATTTTTCACTTTCGAGAAACACAGGTTTTAATATGAAGTTATTTACGAAAGATTGGGTCCACATTTATGCTAATGTCGTTCCATCAAGAGATAAATATATCATTTTGTTGATATTTTTTTCAACTATTGCAAATGGATTGGTACCAGCTATAACATCCATTTTAACTGGTAGATTATTCGATCTGTTAACCAATATTAAAAGTTTAGAAATACCTAAATCAACATTTAACGAACTTACGAGACGTTCAATGTCAATAATGGCATTAGGTGCAGCATGCTTACCAATAATGTGGATATCTATTTCAAGCTGGATGTGGCTCGGTGAGATTCAAGGGGCCAGATTAAGAAGGAAACTACTACATTCCTACATTAGTAAACCAATTGAATGGTTTGATAAAAATGACAAACTTCTAGGTGATTTCGTTCAACTGAATAGATGTATCGAGGAGGTCAGATCTAGTTCAGCTGAAGCTTCAGCAATAACTTTCCAAAATATGGTAGCTATAATTTCCTTGATAGCAGTATCATTTTATTATTCATGGTCACTTACGTTAATAATATTGTGCAGTACACCAATAATTGTGATGTTTGCCATTAAATTTTCATGGTTGATTAATAAATATACTAAATTAGAAAATGAAGAAAGTTCAAATGCTGCTGACAAGGTTAATTTTGTAATGAGTTCTGCGCAATTAGTCAAAATGTATGGAACACAGGAGGAAGAATCTTACAAGTTCATGGGTTTAACTCAACTTTGTAATGCATATTTCATAAAATCGTGTCTTTATGTTTCCGCTAACACTGCTATTCTGAGATTCTTAACACTATGTATGTTCGTTCAAGGATTTTGGTTCGGTGCGTCTATGGTCAGGAAAGGAAAATTGAATATTGCAGATGTTATTACATGTTTTCATTCATGTTTAATGTTAGGGTCAACGTTAAGTAATACATTACACCAAATTGTCTTACTACAAAAAGGTGATGTTGCCATAAAGAAATTAGAAAAAAATCTGAAATCCAATGACGTATTGGACGAAAATAAAAAAACTTCTGAAGAAACGACATACAATTTAATTCGTAATTCCAACTTGGTGTTTAACGAGGTTGATTTTACTTATCCAAGTCGTCCACATGATCAAATATTAAATAACCTTACATTGAAATTAGAAACTGGGAAAGTTACATTCATAGTAGGAAGGTCAGGCTCTGGGAAGTCGACAATTTCGAATATACTTCTAAAGCTCTATGACATAGATGGTGGTGGCATTTTCATTGGAGATCAGAATATTAAAGATATTGATCAAAATGCTTTGTTACAGAATATTACAATAGTGGAACAACGCTGTACTTTGTTTAATGACACGATTAGAAACAATATTTTATTTGGATCATCGGAGTTCGATGATATGTCCAATAATAATCAATTGAATGGTTTATTAGATAGCGCCATTAAATTCTCATTGCTTAGTGAATTCATTGATAGTTTACCAGATGGTCTGGAAACACAAATCGGGAGTGAGGGGATCAGTCTGAGCGGTGGTCAGCAACAGAGGGTTGCACTTGCGAGGGCATATATGAGAGATACATCTGTATTGATATTAGATGAGGCAGTCTGTGCTCTAGATATTTCTCACAGGATGAAATTGATGCACTCCATTAGAGAATGGAGGGATACAAAAACAACCATCGTTTTATCTCACAATCTAGATGATATTGAATCTACTGATTACGTTTATGTAATGGAAAATGGAAGTGTTGTTCAACATGGTCCCCAACACGAATTAATGGATGATAAAGCAGGTACATTTTATTTGATGAGTGAAATTCAGAACCAATATAGAAAATCTGAAGGGCGCAAAACAGAAAGTGGTTTTAGTGATGACTCTTTTATACCTACTGATTCAGAGAAGTTCAATTCGATAAAAAATACACCTGCCTTAGATATCTCTGTGCAATCATCTAAACAAACTTTGTTCTCGAATGTTTACGAAATTGAACAGTATAATAAAGAAATTGTTGACAGTGGTACAGAAAAATTAAACGATGAAGAGGCTCAAAATGAGAACGTTGTTATTCCATTAAAAATAATTATATTTCAAATGGTTAAAACCATAAGAAATAAGAAGTTGCTATTCTGTGGTGTCATCTTTTCGTTACTAGCTGGTGCAACAAACCCCATTTTCTCCTACACATTTAGTTATCTTTTAAATGGTATTGTCCCAGGAGCACAGAATGATAAGCATTATTTACTTAAGTGGTCCTTTGTAGTGATGGGAGTGAGTGTTGCAGATGGTATTTTTAATTTCTTAAAATCCTTTATCCTCGGTTATTGTAGTGAATATTGGATCATGGATATCAGAAATGACGCTATACAATCTATTTTACATAAAAGTATCTACTGGTTTTCGATGGAAAAGAACAAACCCTCCGAAATATCAGCTTTGTTGATGAATGACTTGAGAGATTTACGTTCATTGGTATCCGAATTTTTAAGTGCTATGTCCACATTTCTAATTGTTTCATTTTTTGGTTTGATCTGGGCACTAGTATCAGGGTGGAAATTGAGTCTTGTTTGTTTGTCGATGTTCCCATTGATTATCATAATTTCTAGTTTGTATGGTGGTTCTTTGCAAAAATATGAGACCAACTATAAAAGCTCTGTTGCTAAGTTAGAGAATGGCCAATATGAAGTAATAAATGGAATTAAAACAATAAAATGTCTAAAATTACAAAATCATTTCAATAACATCCAGGAAAATAATCAACAAAATATGAGACGAATTGCGATAGGTCGTGCAATTACTACTGGCATGGGTATCGCCACCACTAATACTTTGACTATGTGTATTCAGGCAATTCTGTATTATTATGGTCTGAAGCTGGTGTTTAATGGAGAATATTCTTCCAAAAAGATGTTTGAGACATTTACTTTGTTATTATTCACAATTATGACCTGCACCAGTCTCATTAGTCAAATTCCAGATATTGCTAGAGGCCAGAGAGCAGCTACTTGGATAGAGAGGATTCTTAAGGAAGGTCAAGATTGGAATGATGCTATGGTGACAAATGGAAGACATACAAAGATTGGTAACATCAGTACGAACAACCTAGTTAAGATAGAGAATCTTGACTTTTCCTATCCTTCCGCACCAGCAGTTAAAATATTCAGTAATTTGAATCTTCAAATGAGGGTCAATACTAGCATAGCAATTGTAGGGGAATCCGGTGCTGGTAAATCTACATTGGCACTGCTACTTACAAAGTTGTACGATGTAAATGATAAGACTATATTCATTGACGATACCGATATTAATAGATGGGATACATCGTCATTAAGATCACATATAACTATGGTCGAGCAAATGCCGGTCTTAATCGATGGAACTCTGAGAAAGAACCTGTTATATGGTAATCAAAATATTCATGTCTGTGATCGAGAATTATATGATGTTATGGAATTTGTAGGTATATCTGACATATTAGACAGTTTGACAGATGGACTTGATAGCAGAATTTCGACAACGATAGTTTCCGGGGGTCAAGCTCAAAGGTTATGTCTTGCTAGAGCTATTTTAAGGAAACCAACTATACTTATTTTGGATGAAAGTACGTCTGCCTTAGATGCTAAAAGTGCGGCAAAGATTAGAAATATTGTTCAAAATGGGCTGCCAGGAACATTAATTATATCTATCACACATAGTAAATCGATGATGCAGAGCTGTAGTCATATCATTGTTCTAAAGAATGGTAGCGTGATAGAGCAGGGTTCTTATAATGATTTGAACATATTAGGATCAGAGTTTTTCCGTATTACCTCAGATAGTTAATTCATTCAATAGATTTTATATCATTTTAACATCATATACCTTTATCTAATTCTATATTGCTTATCCATTCGTGCTGATGTTTTTCGATGTCATATCTCTCGTTCTTACGGTAGATCGTTTTCTGTTGTTATTTTCGAAAAACTTTAATCTATTCTTTAGAAACGGATGTTCACATAATAAAAGAATGTTTTATGTACGTATATTTATTTGATATATTTATCTATTTATTTATTAATTTATTATTTGTTTATTATAAATGGATAGTGACATATGGAACCTCAACATCCTCACCACTCTTATCATCGGCACATATTTCTAATATCATAGTATGAATATGAGCAGGAACATCCTGTTTGGTTACTAATTTAACAACTTTAGATATTGGTAATGACATTCTTTCTTTCAATTTCTTAGCTGGGAAGAAGGAAGCATATAATAAGGAAACACCATAAGATAGCATTGTGATTTCCAGACCTTCTTCCTTTTCGAAATGGTCAATTAAATTTCCAAGTGTAACGTCACCTTGAATATCAAATCTATCCCATATCTTGTCATATACTTTGTCATTATATTTACCCTTTGGTGAACCAATTGGTTCAGAGAAACCAAAGAAGGATAATGCCAGATTAACGAAACCATTTTTATATTGTTCAATATCAGTCTTACCATCAACAACCTTATATAATTCCAAGTTTACTAACCCTGCAACTAGAGCTGTTGTAGTAGCAATAGCTGGAATGATACGACCCGCAATAAATTTGGTCTTTTGACGATCAGCAACTTCAATAGAGTAATTTAGTGCTCTACAATTGGAACAAGCAGTAATGAAATCAATGTGGTAGTTTGAATCGTCATCCTTTTCAAACTCAGCAGGTTCTAACTTAAAGTTGTTTAGGGATGAACGTTCTGGTAATGATGAAGTAATGATATCAATTTCATCACCTGGTTGATTACCAGCATTTGGATCAGGATCCTCATCATTAACTTGAATCTTTAGGTTAACATTTGGAGAAAATGGAGGAATAACCATAGCACCAATAACTTTCTTATATAATTCATTATCTGGAGAACCTCTTAGATTATCACTACTTGGTAAAGTGAAGTTAAATGCGCGAAGGTTTGCAGCAGCAACAACAAATCCGAAATGTTCTGGATTATTAATATCAAAATCTAATGGAGTTGGTGCTCTCTTGGAACCTGACCAGAATGGGTCACCGTTTGATGTCTTGGCATCAGCTGGGAAATTGTATAACAATTGTTTGATATCATAACTGAACTTCTTTTCGAATTCAAGACGAGCCCATCTGATACAATCTTCGAAATTTTCCGGTTTCTTTAATAGAGAATCAGCAATAGATTCTAGGATACCCTTAACGTCACCACTTTGTTTTAAAGTTTGATCAATGAAATCAGATTGAGAAATGTACATATTTACATTTTCTGGAGTGTCAAAGAAATAACCTTGGAATAAAGATTTAGCCCAAGCAATGGTATGATCAATTTTACTTGGGAAAGAACGTAGAGTACATAATGGAATAGATTTTTCAGGTGGATCTCTTGAAGAGGAGTATGATTCAGTTAGTCTTGGAATAACTACTTGTGTGTTACCCTTAGTACCTAATGTACCAGATTCTAATAAAGGTTTTTGGAAAAATACACAACGACGATCCACATATGTACGAGCTTCAATATTATCTAAAGCATTTGTTACAAAATCTAATTGAGACCAAAATGCATCATCAAAGATATCTTCAGTTTCTTGACCAACTTTGTTTGTCATTGGTTTAATTTTACCATTTAAATCTGGGTTCATTACAGCAACAGCTTCAGCTGCGACTTCTGATTTATCTCTACCGACATCCTTTGGTCTGAATAAGAATTGACGATTCAAATTGGATTTTTCAATAGAGTCATTATCTGTTACGACGATTAAACCTTCTGATCCTGAACCTAAACCTAATAGAGCCCAATTTTTTAACATTTCACAACCAATTGCACCTGAACCAACTAAGAATACTTTAGAGTTAGCAAGTTTCTTTTGGAAATCTAAACCAAAGACAGCAATTTGATTATCATAACGAGAGTTAATTGGTTTAGTATTTTCTTCTGTTCTTGGGAAATTTTCAACATCTGGTAATGATTCCAATGAATCGAAATACATTATTTGTTTCAATGGAGAAAATTTACCTGAACAAGCTTTCAATACTTCTTGCGCTACTAAACCACCAAAGAATGCGACGACACCTGGGATATCACCTCTAGCTTGGAAGGATAATTCTTTGATCAATTTTTCATTAACTTTAGTCTCTGGACAACC
>JAXQGP010000090.1:0-44898 GCA_037040125.1 Kazachstania sp. M6911
ATTTAAATGGTTATCAATTGGGTTCAAGATTTTTAAAATGTGGTTACTCTAATAATACTGATTTAAGTTCTGTTAGTGGTAGCATATCTGGTTCTCAGGGAGAATTTACTGATATGCCTAGTAGTAATTTAAGATTTGCAGATTTACCAACGGGGATAGACGTGAATATAAATATGACTACACCAGCAATGATGATATCGAGTGAATTATCAAGACAGGATAAAACGTCTCAATTGGAACTTCTAAATGGGTTCCAGGAATGGGCCAAAAAGGATCCCGAATTAGCTAGAGATTTATTAACAGATTATCCACAATTAACGTATGTTATTGCAGAGCTAATGCTATCTAATGGTATTGCACAAGTTGATGACTTGACACAATTAGCGTCTGCTAATAATAAAAATAATCAAACAGAATCTACAACTGAAATGGATACCGATAATAAATCGACATTATCTACAGATCCAGAGACTCAGCGAAAACAGAAAGATTTATTGAGACAAGTATTACAACTAAACGATGGTGATATTTCAATTTTACCTGATGATGAAAGAATGACATTATGGGATTTGAAACAAAGAGCCATGAGAGGAGAATTTGGTGGGATACTATAAGCGTAAGAGAGAAGCAGAATACTTTCAGAAGTTTCTTACGACATTAATTATGAACATTCATATTGACACATATGTACATATATATACTTATCATATATAATATATCTGTTACAAAAAAATCACATATTTTTGCATTTTACAAACAAGGTTGAACTGTGAAGTACAAATATATGAACTTTATGTATATATATATGCATTTCTTCTTTCAAATATTATGTATTGTTTACAATTGTTATATATTAATCACTTATTTTATTTAATAAATAATCTGCCATTAATCCCTTGATCTTTAGATATTGTTCTTTACAAGTGTCAAGACTGTCAATGAAACTTGTCTCATTTTCAATGGATCCTTTATCCTTCCAAAAACCAATCATTTCTGTACCGTTTTTAGTGAAACAAATAGCGTTATTATTATTGAACCCACAACCTGGTAGATCTGAAATTTCGATATTTGCGTCAACTAAACCAAGTACTATACTCATCATAATATATGGGATATACCAACTTAGATCGTTAACTTTTTCAATATTTAAATTGATAAATACATCAATACCTGCCTTTGGATATAATTCTAAACATACGAAACTTTCTAACATATTAATTAAGAAACTGCTTAATTCTTTAACTTCAGAAGTTGGGAAAATTGTACTTTTAATAGTAACATTAATTGAACAACGAGATTCGAAAAGGTTTGACCTCGTTGATCTTGGTCCATATATGCTACTTAGAATAGACGCATGATCATTCTCAATAATACAGGAACCATTACAATTTTTCAATAAACTAGTTTGAATACTTGGAACTTCGAATTTTGGTAAAGTTGTAGAGTTATCTTCAACCTTTGAATCTGTTTCATTATCCTTTGTGATTTTACTAGCTTCTGGGAATGCTAAAGGTCTTGCTTCAACTGGACCTAATATTCTTCTTCTATCTTGTACGTTCATATCTGCCTTACGATGTTGTATATTTGTCTAGATAAATGTGGTTCTATTCATATAATTGTAAGTAATAGTGACTTTTAATAATTCATTGCTCATCTCAGCTCATCGTTTTAATGAAAAATCTGTATGTGATTAATTTTCACTCTGCGCTACACCGCCAGAAAATTTAATATGCGAAGAGCTGTGGAGCACCAATTTTCTATAGAGAAAATGAGAAACCAAGGTAATAGTTACATACAAATATTAACAATACATGATATGTGAAAGGGTATCTGGACCAATTGGCTGATTTATGATGATGGAAAATAATAATAACTGATTTACAAATGATTATTCAGTCGAATATTAATGATTGAGGGGTGTAAAACCTAACCCGTACATAACGATATTTTTGCGACCAAAAATTTATTAATCAAATCCTAACCAATTGTTATTTCAAATCCATATCAATGATTCGTAATGCTATTTTGATTCTTTATAAAACTATAGATATCTATATTAAAAAGATTTGTTGGTATCGATTTTCTTTTTTTGTTTAAATGCAAATTTATCAATAATTCTCTGGAGGTTCACTTTCCAATTCTTGTAATCTTAATCTTTCCAATTCTTGTTTATCCTCAGATATTATTATAGCTGGATCAGTACCAATAGATATTTCTTCACGAGGAGTATATTTCGGAACCGGTATAGAATTATTATTGGTTGGATAATTTGAAAGCCAACGATTTAATTCAGATGGATCCATTACAGGTAATTGTATCGATGATTCCTGTTGCTCATTTTCCGTTGTTTCTGCCACAATTGAATTTGAATTATTTTGAATTAGACCTAATCTATCTGGTTTAATAGTTTCTTTTGTCGTTCCTACTACAATTTCAATTGACATCCCTGTTACGTTTCTCATCCCTTTAATACTTTCAACATTAACCATATCCTTATATAAAATTTTCGTTTCTTGTTCATTATTACCATTTAAATCGATGGTTTCAGATTCTTGGTCATATCTACTGTCGTTATCATTATTATTTACTAAAGCAGACATTTTCTGTTGAATATTTTTCTCTAAACCAAATAATTTTGAAGATGAAATTTTATTTATCTTTAATCTATTATTCATATTTTGATAAATTTCTTCATCATTTTCATCCATTGCACCACCAAGTATTTTATTTGATTCTGTATAAACTAAATTTTTTCTTGATAAATTTACCATTACTTCAATATAATATTGGAAACTGAAAAATTGTTTCGGTGGATTAAATGTAGCAAAAGCATCTAATGGAACCTTTAAATGTGCCAATACATTTGTTTTCATTGTCTCTGGATCAATATATAATGGTGAAACATATTGGCAAATATCTTTTCTAAATTTTTCAATTGGTATACCATCAGCTTCATTATTTGTTCCCACTCTACATATTCGTACTAATGTTACGATTATACCAGCTGCATGATAATAAGGTTTATAGTGATCTATTTCAATTTTGACAGGTATTACTTCACCTTTTATATAACCTGATCTAGGTAAACTTACTGATATACTAACAGTTTTCTCTGTTGGAGTTGTCACCGAGGTTTCATTTGTTCTTGGTGTAGTAGTTCCTGAACCACTCGAATCATTTGATTTATTTGTTAATTTTGAAAATAATGAAGAACCAGCATCCCCCGAAGAATTTGATTTCTTATGAACCATTGGTGCCCCAGTAAATGATTGTAATACAACAGTTTTAGTCTTTGGGATAGGTAAATATGATACATCTAATGGTACAATGACTTCGAAATCACTTCTACATTTTGATACGCAAGTGGATTCAGATTGTGTAGAAGATAAAGGTTCTAAAGTACATTGCATAAAATAATTTATTGAACCTCTTTCGAATTTTATTGAACTGAAAAGTTTTTTATTATTTTTAGGTAATTTTATTCTAAATGGGAATTTATGTATACCTTTTGTCAACCCATTAACAATTTTAATATCACCATTTTCATCAATTAAATCATCATTTGGTTTATGGAGTTTAGATGCAGAAGATGCAGAAGATGTTGACGATATAGGTATCGATGAAACATTTGAGGATTCTGTACGTGATTTATCCAATTGATTATCTAATTCCTTTGACAGATCAAACCCATAAAGGAATGTACATCTTTCAATTAATCGTATACTTTTCCTTGACATTAAAGTCGTAGGACTATTACCTCTTGTTTTCACTTTCATTTCACAAATCAATGATAATCGTATAGCAACATTTGTAATATCTTTCTTAATCTCTAAAGTAGTTTCACCTACTATATGTTCATTAGGTTTCCATATCCTATGAGGTTCTGCTAACGTAATATAAAATTGTCTAGTAACATTATTTGATAATAAATTATGACTATTATTACTCAATGACATTTTAGATTCTTTACTGTTACTACCACTAGTGCTATTACTACTCACACCTTTCTTCTTAAACCCATTCTTATATTTATTTTTCTTCAATGCGTCAAACAAAGCCATCGTGTGACTACTATGAGAAATCGAATCCTTTTAAGTTTTAATCCTTGTAAATATGAGGGATCTCACGCACGGGTACCTACCTACTCACTTATATCTATCAGAGTCAAAAAGCAAAAACTGTGCGACACACTTCCTTAGTACTTATATGATCTTATTACCAAATACACAACGTACTGTGCCTACTTCAACAAACTTGCCAGTGTTGTCGTTGTTGTTATTCCAATTTACAATTTTATTCATTTGTCAATATTTTATGTTTTTTTCTTGGCAAAATTTAGAAAGAAAAAACGAAATCGAAGACACAACGCAACAGCCACGATATAACTCGGACCCACAGACTGGGGCGTAGAAAGCGCACTTTTGGTTCCCATTATTGTCTCGCCGCTTTCTTTTGGTCATTGAGGCGAAACGGAAAAAATGGCGGTGCGGTTTTGTTTTACTTTGCGTGGGAGGTGGCGTGGGGTAGGATTTCATTACAATGAGCCAAGATAATAAATCAGTAGGATAATCTGACAGCGAGAGAGTAACAATAAGGAATCTGTATAAGAAGACGAAGAAGAAAGTATTTGAGATCTGTAAAGAAAGGACTAACTAATATAAGATAATGTTATGTTGTTAATGACTAGTATACAAATAATATTAGAAGTGTGCGAGAAACGAAAATGAGTGCTACGTAAATAATGTTTATAAATATATACATATATCCATCAGTAGAAAAGAATGAGAATTGCGTCTTCTACTGGGATAAGAAACTTCTTATGATATAATGGGGGGTTGTGTTGAGTGAGGGAGATAATGTAGTAATAATAAAATTTAGAATATACAAAATTCTTTTTTAATGCGATTAAAAAACTGGTTTAAATGACTTAAATTAATTAAATTTAATCGAAAGTCTTCTTGGTACCGGAGAAATCAGCAGTGTTTCTAGATCTACCTAATGGAGCATTGTTAGCACCGGAACCACTTTGTCTGAAACCACCACGGCCACCGAAACCGCCTCTGTTACCACCACGGCCACCAAAGCCACCACGGCCACCTCTACCACCGAAACCACCACGGCCACCTCTGTTACCACCGAAACCACCTCTGTCGTTTTGTGGTCTTGGAGTAGAGAAATCTAATCTGACTGGTCTGTTATCAATGTATTCACCATTTAGAGCTTCTAAAGCTTTCTTAGCGTCTTCAACGTTACCGTATTGAACGTAACCGAAACCCTTTGGTTGTTCAGTTTCTGGATGAGTTGGTAAACGAACAGAGACAATTTCACCATATTTACTGAATAATTCAGAAATTTCATCTGTGTTAGCACCAAATGATAAATTACCTAAGAATAAAGTTTCAGATGGTTCACTTGGAACATCACCGAATTTTCTAGCACGGTCATTACCATTGTTATTGGTAGCTGGTCTAGAGTTGGACATATCACAGTTAATTTCACGACCATCAATTTCTTTACCTTGCATTTCCTTAACGGCTTTTTCAGCAAATTCTTTGTTCTTGAAATCAACGTAACCGTAACCCTTAGATCTATCGGTACCTCTTTCGTAGATAACTCTAGCACCTAAGACACCACCAATATGTTCGAATTCACTCTTTAACCAATCACCATCGATGGACCAAGATAATCTACCAACGAAAATAGTAGCTGGTTCTTCTTCAGATTCAGCTTCAGCTTCGGTAGTTTCTTCAGTCTTTTGTTTCTTAGCATCAGAATCAGAGGATTCAGATTCTTCTTCTTCATCAGATTCAGCTTTACGTTTCTTATCGTTAGCTTCTTCTTCAGCTTCAGATTCAGAGTCAGAAGATGAGGAATCACTGTCAGAAGAAGAGGAGTCGGAACCAGATTCGGAAGAGGAGGAAGAAGAAGAAGAGGAAGATTCTTCGTTCTTTGGTTCTTCTTTCTTAGTTTCTTCTTCAGCTTCAGATTCAGAATCAGAAGAGGAAGATTCGGAATCAGAAGAAGAAGATTCAGATTCAGAGGATGAGGAAGAGGATTCAGAAGAAGATGAAGAAGAGGATTCGGAATCGGAAGAAGAGGAAGCAGCCACCTTCTTTTCTTCAACCTTCTTGGAAGCTAACTTAGCGTCTTTCTTGGATGTAGTCTTAGCCATTGTAATTGTATCTGATATCTGTTTGATTTGTATACAAATGTATAGTTTTCTTCTATAAACTTAACAACTATAAAATAAACCTATCTAAAAAGAGTATAACTTTTCAAATTTTAATTGGGAAACGAATATAACCAACTTATTATATACCGATGAGTTGCCATAAAGTGAACTTAATCAAATAAAAAAAAATTATTTTGGGAGTTGATCGAAGTAAATGAAAATTTTCACTTTCTGTACAAAAACCAATTTCGTTACTGAAAATTTTTCACATCGCACAGACGCATCCGCAGTGATGTCGGAGTAAAAAGCGATGCCCCTTAGACACACCCGCAGAGTGGTGACATTTTTCAGTCTTTTCTTTTTATGAGCGATGCTGCCGTCGGAAGTGATGTCCCCTACAACAAATTTTTTGTTTTCCCAATTAATCGAGTAGTATACCAATTTGGCAAGTAACTGAGTTTCGTATTATCGTGTATTAGTTTATATATGGGTATATATATATATATACTATGGCGGGAGTGTTTAAATAGCGTTCTTAAGTGTTTGCATGAACGTTTGCCATTTGTCTGGTGTGTCATATAGATTACAACTAGCGATATCTCCCAGAGATATATGATCTTCGCTAATAATTAATTGTATCAAGTCCTCTTGTTGTGACTGTCCGGTTTGTTCGTTGGTGTTCGTTACATCTGGTTGTGGTACCTCAATATCATTACCCAATTCCATTGGATCAATATCCATTCTAGAATCATCAACCATTGTTAATACATCCTTAGAGGTATCTGCTAAACTGTCACCGAAATTAATACTTGTATTTAAGTCGCCGTCATGTGGCATTATCATTGATTGTGATTCTTCATTACCATGATTATCTACATCTTCTTCGTTAGTTTCAGTAATTACTGGTTGTTCTGACATTACGTCATTCAAATTATACTGTTGTAAACCTTCATCTTTAAACATCATTGCCTCTGTAATACTTGGTCTTTTACCTTTATTTGATGATCTTCTCCTTCTTGCCGCTGTACTAGTTGGTATCATCCCCTTACCAACAGCAATACTATTTGTTCTATATTGATTAATTGAATTGAACCCTACTGTTCTATTATTATCATTATTATTACTCGTATCGTTACCGTTCCCACCTTCTAATTTGGTGTCCATGACACCCGTTGAATTTTCGTCCTGTATCATAAGTTCAACTGTGCTTTCCAAGACATTCTTAGACCAAATGGTCCATGTCAATATTTCATGAATTAAATCAATATTATCATTAGTAATATCAAAATATGGTAATTTTATTAACGGACTTGTAAAATCATTAATAAATTGTATCTTATCATGATAATATAATCCATTACCACTAGTTTTATGATTTGAATCATCAACATTAGTCAATAATTTTAATAATTCAGAAGGTGTTTGAATTACATTACCTTGAATATCCACATTTGATTTTGGTACAAAAGTTTGTAATTGGGAACTATTATCAAATATTACATCGTTTGAGATAAACGTCTTCGGGAACCAGGTTGAGCCGGATATGATTTCCATTACTAATGTTACACCTGTAGTATATGATTCAGCAGATTCATTAATCCATTCTTTAGTATCCTTAGAATATATATATTCATAAAGCCTATATTGCGGATCCTTAGCAATTTGAAACGTGATTTTTGCAAGTACCATTGGAGTTCCTGAATTAGTATTATCAATAATATAGATACCGAATTTATTATCTAAATTTGTAGCAATTGTCCAATTCGTTGAAATATCATTCAAATAATCTTGCATATATTGACTTAATTCAGTAAAATATTTAAACAAATCTAATTTATTCTTTTCAATTTGATTATCTGTTCCAGAGGTTCCATTGGCATTTGTTACACCTGGTCCAGAAGTCGTTGGAGAATTATTTGAACCTAAATTACCACTTGTTGTATTCATTGCGTTGGAATCTGATCTATTGCTATGCAAACTATTAGATCCACCATGAGTAGAATTACCAGAATCCGCATCTAATTTCGAATACGTATCTAACAAATATAAAAATTTCAAATTTCCATGAAATTTATTTAAATTAGAACAATCTATCAAAGATTTTAAAAGAATATTATTCTCTTTATTACTATTCATATCAACTTTATGAATATTTTTATTCTCAAAGTAATTGAAATTGTCGAAATTTGAAGCTAACACCAATTTAACATCTTTAACAGTTCCATCTGTCTTCATAAAATCAATATCAATGACAATAATCTTGGACGCTGTTGATAATCTACCTGTTTCAGTGTCAACATCATCAATAAAGGATTCGAGACCCAATGTTTGACATAGTTTTGTAATATTATCTAGTGTAACTTTACCAGGTTTATAGTTCTTAAACAACGATATCATGTCGTTAAGAGTATCGGTATATTCATCAGCAGCCATTGTTTACCTCGAGAATATATGAAATGCGGTGTGTTTATAATGTAAGAATTGGAATAAATGAGAATAAAACTGCTAACGAGAGGACAGTTTCCGGATACACCTTATACACTTGTTTGTATAGTCGCTATTCAATACAGTTGACAACGTACTTATCTGCCCTTTTGACTCTCTTATGTCTTTCGTAGTTCGTCGTTGAATGTTTCATGAATTCTTTATTGGTGTGCAAGACGCCAATTGCGCTCTAAGCGAGAATTTTGTTAGAACAATTTCACGAACAACATTGAAATTATATGAATCAAGGTATATAAACAATTATTTTGTCTGGTTTGCAGATAAACAATTGAAGTACGACAGCAAACTTTCAATAACTCGAGAGTCCTTATATCAATATGTTTTAATTAGAAATGACTAAATTAGTGATATCTGCATCAACGTTTCAATCTCAAGTAGCAGATTTATTACCATGCAATAACTACAAAAAATCACAATTAACTTATTCGTTAATCCAAGCTTACAATTTATTAGATTATTTTGATGTTGTAATTAAGAAACCAACTTGTTCGAAGGATGACATGCTAAGGTTTCATTCTAAACCGTACGTTGAGCAAATGATGCAGACAACCTTAAATAGTATACAGGAATATGATCATTCGGAAAATGATTGGAATCAATTGAACGAAGTTAGTGAAGCCTGGTACAGACCTAATGATGATGACACTCCCAAGGAGACCAGGGTCAGATCAAGAGAGGAACTGTTTAAATATTTTCAGGAGAATGTAGAATTGAAGCTAGACGATAGTAACAGTGATAGCGACGAGCCTGTACGCAAGAAAATGAAACCATCAAACAGTGATCAAGAGACATTAAAGGAGTTTAATTTCACAGGGGACTGTCCATTGTTCTCATTCTTACCGATGTACTTAGAAGTATCCACCGGTGCTACATTATCACTAGCCAATGAACTTCCATTGCCATCTACCGAAACCCTTGACCGTGTAATTGGAATTAACTGGGATGGAGGTAGACACCATGCTTCTAAGAATCATGCAAGTGGATTCTGTTACATCAATGATATCGTTTTATTGATACAGAAATTACGTAAACAAGGTTTCCAAAGAATAAGTTACATTGATTTTGATTTACACCATGGCGACGGTGTTCAAAATGCATTCAAATATTCAAATTTAATACAAACCATATCGTTACATCTATATGAAAGTGGATTTTTCCCAGGAACAGGTAGTCTGCAGGAGAATAAAGGTTCGACATTGGTTAATATTCCAATGATGCATGGTTTAACTGATAAGTACCTTTGTGTTATTCTACACAAGATCATAATTCCATTAGTTGCAAAACATGATCCACAAGTCATTGTTATACAAAGTGGCGGAGACGGGTTATTGGGTGATAAATACGATGAATGGCAACTAAGTATAAGAGGATTAGCTAATGCAATTATGAAAATCATAAATAAATTTACAAATAGTCATTGTATCGTACTTGGAGGTGGTGGTTATAATGAACTAATTATGAGTAGATTCAACACATATTTAACATGGCACATCGTGAAGAAACACTCATCCTCAGCTATGAATCACAAACAAACCAATGACTGTATCAGTAGCGACTTCGATTGTTTGATTCCTGAACATGAGTTTAGCGAACTTTACGCAGAGGATAACTACAAATACTGGATATATGAACAACCGGGAAGTATGCGGTACAGATCACTAAGAGACTACAATACACCAGCCATGATTAAACAATGTATCCAAACCATCAATGATACAATGAAATAACATAACAGGACCATTAAAACAAACGTTCAATTGACACCTTTGTTGTCATTAGTCCTGTCTTCTTCATTGTGAACTTACATAGAAACACCCAGTCACCGCCGACTAAATTCGGGGCGCAGACTAAAACTTTTTCTAGTCATCACTGATGACCTGCATAAAACAATACAACTTCACCTGTAAAGAAACTATAAATAGGATCTACTTGTTAATATAGATATATATAACTGCAAATAGTTGTGTAATTACAACAGTATATATACTAGTCAATAAATAAAACAACTTTTTTTAAAGTATTCCCGAGTTTTTAACATTTTTTTTCTTATCGGATCTATACACCCCTTAAGATACAATAGGCACAAATAACAATACAATTGAACAATGGCTCCAACTCCCAATCTAACAGCAGATCAAATTGCTGAATTTAAAGAAACATTTGACTTATTTGATAAAGATCATAGTGGTTCGATATCTGCCTCAGAATTGAAATCTGTTATGAAATCCCTAGGTTTATCTCCTACTGATGAAGAAGTTCAAGATTTAGTCAACGAAATCGATATCGATGGTAATAATGAAATTGAATTCAATGAATTCCTAACACTAATGTCTAAACAAATGCCTTCTAATGATACAGAACAAGAATTAATTGAAGCGTTTAAAGTATTTGATACAAATGGAGACGGTGTGATATCTGTCTCTGAATTGAAGACTGTATTGAAATCGATAGGTGAAGAATTATCAGATGATGAATTGAATCAAATGATCCAGGAGGTAAGTAAAGGTACTGGTGAGATTAATATCGAACAGTTTGCTGCATTACTATCCAAATAATTTTACTATAATAACGTTGTTCTTCCTATTTAATGATTATTTAATTCTCTTTTTTATTATTTTCAAGCTCATTTTATGTATTATTTTATTTAGCGTTTTTTTTATATGGTCATAAGATTTTTATTTCATTAAAATTGTATAAGTGCTACTTGTTTATATATGAAATCTATATATAAATATTTCCATTCATTATGCATTATTTTTGGCAAGATTTCTTTTATATCTTTCCAACGGACTTAAATTTTCATTATCTTCGTCGTTGTCATCGGTAACATCAACTTTCTTTGGTTCATCAACAACTGGAGTTGTTTCCTTGACTGGCGAAGTTCCAATCTTTGCCTCAGCAGATTTCAAACCTAAACCAATTTTCTTCTTTGGAACAACTGGTGGTTTACCCTTTAATGCCTCTTTCTTTTTCGGAATTTGAGGTGGACTAGGTTTCTTAACAGGTTCTTTAACATCTAGATCTGTACTATTTGATGCACTTATTAAATGAACATTAGCTAATTCGTTGACAATCTCTGAGGTAGAAGAATCGGTACTATGTCCAGCTGCGAAATTATTCGGGTTTAACATAGATGGCGATTTAACTGCATTTGTGGAACCAAAATTATCATCAGAACGTACTGTGTTACGACGACTTCTTGGAGCTACTGGGGGTGGACCTCTCTTTTGTAATATAGAACTTGATCTTGATCGTATTGATTCATTGTCAGATTCATTGATTGATGTTCCGGATTGTACTTTTCTTGGAGATGGAACAGGCTTTGGAATTTCACTATTAGCTCTACTTCTTACTACGGCAGGAGGAATCTTAATAGCTTCGCTTCTAGCTCTATCCCTAGATGGTAAAGGTGGCGCATCCTCTTCTTGATCATCAAGTCTACCATTATTGTTTCTCCCGTTTGGTGTACCTCTTGGGAATTCAATTGGTTCATGACTTTGTCTTCTAGGTGGAGAACGTACTCCAGAGTCATCATAATCTCTTCTATCATGAGAATCAACTGGACTTCTCATTCGTGAGCCACAACCATCTCTTCTGTCATAATGTCTATCATTATATTCATCATCGTACCTATCCGATCTACGATGGCCTCCACGATCATCATCTCTTCTGCGTGATCTTGGTACATCATCATAATCGTCACCTCTTCTTCTCGATCTTGGAACATCATCATAATCGTCACCTCTTCTTCTCGATCTTGGAACATCATCATCATCATCATTCTCTCTTCTTCTAGATCTTGGTACGTCGTCATCTATACGCCTTGATCTTGGTACGTCGTCATATATACGCCTTGATCTTGGTACGTCGTTATATTCATCCCTATGTCTAGATCTTGGAATATCATCATCATCATCCTTTCTTCTTGATCTAGGAACATCGTCATAATCGTCGTAGCTATCTCTTCTTCTAGATCTTGGCTCCTCATCATAATCTTCTCTTCTTCTCGATCTTGGTTCATTGCTGTTTCTTCTATGAGATGCTGGAGTATTATCACGTTCGTCACGTCTCTGATCATTCTCTCTTGAATGATATCTATTTTCAGAATGAATATCTAATTCCCTATTTGAATCCTTTGAGGTATTATCCTTCTCGTTCAATTTTTGTGATAAATCAGAATTCAACTTCTTTGATATATCATCTTGAGAATTATCCACAGAGTTTTGTTCCAGTTCCCTTGTAACTCTCGAAGTCGAATCAACCACTGCCCCATTATCTATATCTTGTTCTTTTGATTCAGTAACTTTCCTTTCCTTAGATTCTTCTGATTCTTCAGGGATTGGTTCTTCATGTGGTATTGTTTCAATCATTGCATTTCTACCATGATGAACCGGTGGAGGAGGTAATGAAGTAATATCTACTGGAGTAATATTCAATGGTGGCATTGGTGTCTGAGCAGTTGATGTAGATGGAGTACCTGAAGCAGTTGGAGTACCTGGGATAGGTAATGGCTTTTGTGCTGCTGGAGTAGGTGTTTGTTGTTGGTATGGTGAGACACCAGGTTGGTATGGTGTAGCCGCTGGTATTGTCGTGGCTGTTGCTGGTTGTTGGTATGGTGAAACACCTGGCTGATACGAAGTTGCTGCTGGAGCTGTTGTTGCAGCTGTTCTAGCTTGATACGGAGAAACACCTGGTTGATATGGTGTAACAGCAGGAGTTGCTGCGGTAATAACACCTGGTTGGTATGGAGCACTTGGTGTAACACCTGGTTGATAAGGCGTTGTTGGTTGTGGTGTAACACCCGGCTGATATGGTGTCGCCGGTTGTGGAGTTACGCCTGGTTGATATGGTGTGACACCAGGTTGATAACCACCTAGGGCTGGCGATGCTATACCTGGAGAACCATATCCACTTTGTGTACTTGGATAACTTGAACTTGTTCTTCTCGAATCATAATCATGTTCTCTTTCTTCACCGTACTCATCCTCATCATCTTTCCCCTTTTTACCCTTATGATCTTTATCCTTATGATCCTTATGTTTATCATATTGACCTTTACCTGCACTATAACCTGCTTTAGCTACTTTTTTCGTACCATTGTAACCCATTTTACCTACACTAACGACCCCCTTTTTAAAGGAATCTGTATTGAAACCCATCGTGTAACAATTGTGTGACTAATTTCTCTTTTAAACAATAACTTTCCACTCAAGATATATGAATTGATATCCTATAGTTATACAGTACAGATACAAATATGCTTCAAGATATTTCAATCTTTTAATTTATTAATTCTTTTAATGGATCATCCTATTATGCGCTGTTTTCGAAATTGAATTTTTCAAAAATTGTACGTAAGCGGTTACGATGAAATAAACAAAAAACTGATCAACAGGCACCATTTTACAAAATGTTAATCATTTATTACAGTATGAGAATATAGACTTTTATTAAATATAAATATAAATAGAAGAGACAGGGGGGGGGGATATGATATGTACAAAAAAAAGAAGTAAGTTAGCTGATTAGACATCTACGTCGAAACTACTACCACAACCACAACTACTCTTTAAATTACCACCACTAATTTTAAAACTAGAACCAATAAGTTCTTTAGTGTAAGTTAATACAGTATTATTTAAAATCTTTAATGATTTTGGATCGATTATAACTTTCCCTGAATTATCATTAACTTCATAAATAGTAACTTTTGAATTAGCATCATCATCGAATTCATCCTTTTCAGTTGTGGTAGCGGTATCCTTTGTCTCCTTCATTTCTCCAGTTGATAAATCTACATTAGTTTCAGGAATCAGTTGTAACGTGTATTGAAATCCATGACAACCACCACTTTCAATACCAATTTTTAAAACTTCTTGAGAATCTTTATAAATTTGTGATAATCTTGATGCAGCTCTATCTGATATAGATAAATTTAATTCATTAATCTTATTAATAATTTTACTTGGTGTAACTAATTTTTCAGACGAATCTAATGCTTCTAGATTCGTTACGTATCTTCTACCTATCTTATAAGCAATAGGTGATACAAATTTTGTACTATTAGATAGTATTGGATGAGCACTAGCTCTTAATATTGATCTTCCTGGCAAACGTACAAATGCACTCATTTTATGATATAGAGATCTGAGTATGATTGTTTTGTTGTTACCTTCTAGCGGAAAACAAACAGTAATGTAACCTGTTTATATACCTGGAGTAACGAACTAGAATAATCAACGATGACTGAATGACAAGTGGCTGATCTGATCTAATGTGAATGATCACTTACTTACGATATCCATTGCAACTATGTGATGATTACTAATTGTATTCCATTACAGAAGGGTACGGTACACATACACTCAGTTCACTCGCGCAGTTGCGCTGTTCGCCCTGTGCGTTGGAATTTGCCCGCGGAATCTCTGATCAATTACAGAAACGATACTGTATGACGTACATAGCGATGGAATACTGGGATTATTATGGCAATTGCAATGGAATGTTTGATAAGAGTTGGTAGGATATTGATATCTAGGTAGGTATTAGATTCTTGAACATGCTGGACACTCTGGTGATCGTTCGTATTGGAAACTATAAGAGAAACAACCATCTGCTCCGTTAACTATAGTGAAATTATTAGATTCGATCTCTCCAGTGTCATTATTTAATTCAATTAAATCATGATAAAATTTTAAAAATTCATTACATGTACTTGCTGCAACCATTGCATTCATTGAACTTACACTTGGTATGATTCGTTTAATTATACCCATGACATATGCCAAGTTTAATTCTCCGGTATCAATATTATATTGTTGTGCCCTTGTGAAACATGCCTCTAGAATCCTTGAATAAATCGCGTTTGAATCTGGTTCATCCCATTCTATACTATCCAATGGGTATACTGTAGTAATTACATATTCAATGACATGTTTCAAATTTCTTGGATTGTTAATAATTGTACACATAGGTAAATTTTCTTCATTTTTAGGTAATGTTGTAATTGAACATTCCCAACATGCAGTGATACCAGGTATAATTGTCTTTACATGGCCCTTTAATCCCTCTGTACCACCGTCAATGAAAGGTATCAATTTTTCAAATGAAGTTGATTGAGCAATCTTAATTATCATTTCATTAATAAATCTACGTGGTTGAATTGCATCTAATCCCGATATGATAAAATCAAATTGTGAATAAAAATCTTGATCTAAAGTAGTTAAATCCCGAACAATCGATCGTAATGAAATTGTTGTATATGGGAACCGTTTCAAAATATAATTTGTTGCAACTGTAGCCTTTGGCTGTCCAATATCTTTATCTGAGAAAAGAAATTGTCTATTTAAATTTGTTAATTCAATTGTATCCATATCAATAATTACAATTGATTTTACTTGACACATTACTAAATTTTTAAGTATTTCACAACCTAGTCCACCTGCACCTAACACCAATACTTTACAATCCATCATCCTGGGGTACTTGTAACTGTTATCTTATGTATGTAGCACTAGTGTGGCTTTGTTGAGTAAAGTTGTTCTTATAATACAAACACGCTTGCGAAAAGGTCAAAAAATCTTTATATTTAATTATGTAATTTGAGACAAAAAAAAAAATCTTATACATATATAGATAGCTAAACAATAATCATTCGTATTTAATACCACCATTACCTGCAACTTCTAATAATTCAATTGATTTTTTATCAGTTCTCATATCTGGACCAGTTGGAATCTTACCAAATAAAGGTTGTGATTTAAATGGTCTCTTACCATCATCTTTCTTACCTAATAAATTAATACCAACTAAAGTATCTTCGAATGCACCTTTAATTGGACCAATGAATTGCATGAATAAAGGATTGTTATATTTCATAATGATATGCATAACGAACATCATTGCTAAACTTGAATAAATACTATTAATTGAACTTTGTAATTGATCTAAATCATAATCTCTAATGGTAACAATTTGTAATTTTTCAGGTTCATTCATTAATGAATTACCTGATTTGATATATTTAATAATTTTCAAATTATTATCCTTGATTATCTTACGTTTAGTTAATTGATAAATGATAAATGCAATTAAATTTGTTGATAAATATAAGATACGTATAATTAATAAAGTTTTAGGATCTGATAAATCTAATAAACGAGAAACTTGGGACATGACAAGCATGATACCAATATTAGAAATTTGAGGATTCATCGTGCCGTAATTTTTCTTTATCCCTTATGAGCTTTCTTGAATAAACGCGATGGTTACTGTTTGTGGGTGTGTGTTCTTATATACTCAATCGTGATTGTTGTTGTTGTCTTCAAAATTAATTTTTCAGTTTTTCCAAAGCAAAGCAAAGCAAAGCAAAGCAAAACGCAGTTGAAAAAGTTATGGGGGGGGGGGGGGGGCCCAGTGCATGCACCGAAACAAATGTCTCATCCGTCAGATGACACAATATCCCAATTTAATTTAATTTAATTTAATTTAATACAATGTGATAATATATTTCAATATGTATCATTAAGTATATAATATTATGAACAACAATATAAATTGTATGTCATGGTATAAAGGTGATATGTATAATACTGCATAATTATAAAGAATATCCTTATCAAAAGAATATTATTGTTATGTGTCGTCGATTAGGATCTTCAGATTTTACATCAAAGTTTAAATCTTGTAGAAATGATCCATCGTATGTTGTGGTTGTGTCGTTGTTACGGAAGGTTGAGCAATGAACGATTGTTGATTCATTATTTTAGTTGAATCGATTGAAGGTAGCAATAAATTATGATTAGTTGCATTATTGCCAGCTTTTGATTGTTGTTGTTGCTGTTGTTGATAGTAGAAATTAGTAGCTTGTAATTGTGCTTGTGTTTGAGGATCTTGAAAATTCATTGAATTTGGAATCGTACTTGAATATAATAATTTTTGTTCATTTTCAATTGGTGTTGGTATACCTGTCATTGTTGTTGCATTACCATTCCCACCCGGTAATTGATGTTGTTGATAAGTTTGATAATACTGTAATCTTCCATTTGATTGATGTAATGGATGATGTTGTTGCTGTTGCTGCTGTTGCTGCTGCTGTTGTTGTTGTAATTGTTGTTGTACTTGTTGTTGTACTTGTTGTTGTACTTGAGCTTGTTGTACCTGTTGTTGTAATTGTAAGAATTTTTTCTTTTGTTTTCTAACAGGTCTATATTTATATTGTGGGAATTTTTTCTCATGATTTAATTTTTCTTGTTTAGCTAAATTATCCCAATGTAATTTTTCTTTAGCAGAAATTAATTTCCATTTATTACCTAATAATTTTGAAATTTCTGAATTATGTGGAATTTCAATATTTTTCGCTGTCCATTCATTAATTAAAATTTTATGATAATGTTGTCTAAATAAAATGAAAGCATTTCTTGGTCTTGGTATCTTTGGTTCACTAGGCATCTTTTGTCAATACTTATAAATTTTTTCTTTTGAAACTGGGACAAATACAAATGAGAAGTGGTATTAATGTATAACAATTATTGTTATAATAAAATACCTATGCCTTAATAATAATAAAACAAAACAAAGAAATATAATAATAATAATAATAATATAAGGCTGACTGTACGTGTGTCTATATATATATATATATATAAATATAAATAAGTTGTGATTATTGAATGATTACAGGTAAGGAAATAACAATCCATGAAAAACAACAATAACAAAAAATTGAGAGAAAAGTGATATACTATTGAATGCGAAAACAGGTATTATATTATCACATACTTCTCGAGACAATATTATCACAATCGGAAAAGAAACGGCATATCAACAAATTGAGCAAAACTGAACAAAATTATTTAATAATAAAAGGGGAATTCAAATAAGAAAAACTTTAAATGGCACCAAATACGGAAAAATTATTTGGTGTCTAAGAGAATGTTATACAAACAACGATGTACGTGTAATTGTCAGCGATATACATATTTTGTAAAATAATAATAACGTTCTACCTCTGTTTTCTGTGAGTATTTTATTCTATTGTTTGAGAGGGTGACTCCTCATTTTGAGTTTATTAAATTTAAACCCGACATAACTTAGGGTTAACAAATTGAAGTAGTAATAACAAAATATTTGACATAGCCTCCTTTATTATTCTAAGATTACTCTGTATACATAGTACATAAGAATACAGCAAAAATGGGTTGTGCGGCACGTTGTCACTACATTTATTTTTTGTTGAATTGAAAGTAAATTCTGTTTTGTCGCATCGTAAATCAATATATACAGCTGACTTAGAATCAGTTGTACAACATGAGATATTTAGCTTAAATAAAATAAAAAGTTTGTAACTGTTACACAAGTGATTTAACCTTCCTTCATATGTATGTACGTAAAGATTTCAACACGATAGTAGTGGTAGTAGTTGCTTATGTGCTTGCTCTTGTCTCTTTACTTTATACAACAGGCGAACATTCGAAACTTAAAATCAGTGTGTCACATTAGTATCTTTTTTGTCAATATATGTGTACATATTTTTAAAACAGAAAGAGAAAATAAATGACGCATAACTAATAGTAATAAGAATATATTTACTATGTCAAATTCAGGTGGTGTATCAATAAATAGTCACTGTTATTGAAAAGGGGGAGGGAGCGGAAAACAATACAATTAATTTCTTTACATTAATAAAATAATAAAATCTAAATTAACAAAGGATAACTCATATTGTCTAAGAATGTGAATATTCCAATAATAATAGTAATAGTGGCAATTGTTAAGACACATGATATTACGAAAACAAGGAAAACGTTTTTTGTATGCGTGTATTATTACCTGTCATTTATTCGGAGAAAAAAAAAAGTTTTTCTGCCACCACGCGATGAAAGAGAGAGAAAGACTCATTTCTTGCTACTTTTTTTTGCAGCACCCGCTTGTTGTGCGGACAGCTCTGTACCCATATGCATGAACTCATTGAATTCTTTGTACTAAAAGGAAATATTTATTATTATAATAAACCGATGATATCATTGTCGCATTCTTTTGACAATAAAAAAGAAAGAATTCTACAATTTCTTGATAAACCCCGGGAACAACAAACAACAAAAATTTGGGGTTAAACATAAAAGGAGGGATGAACATTTTATTTATTATTATAATAATAATAATAATAATAATAATCATAATAATTTAACCATTGTTTTCATTATAATAACAGTAAATAAATAGATTATTGTTAATAAATTTGGCATATTAAGGGAATTAAATTGAGTCTTTATAATATTTTGATAAACATTTTAATGTATATCTCTTATTTTATTCAACATATGACAACAACAATATATAAAAATATATATATTATTATGATAGAGAATGTATGTAGTATTACAAAACTAACTTTTTTATCTATTCATTAACTGTGGGATACACAAATAACGACTTGTTCCTATATTAAATTATTACTAGTAGTTGTTGTAATAGAGGGGCTACATACCTATAACCTCTATCTTAACTCAGATTACAGCAAAAATAGAACAAAATTACAGTAGTTGTTGTTGTTAGGTATTTAGAAATCCGGTTTTCTTTGAATATTCCAGTTAATCAAAAACTAAAATAAGATGCATCGTACTTGTGTATGTCGGGTACGTAATTTCTCGACCGAGACAAACAAACAAACAAACAAAATTGATAGATACGTAAATGTCAATCAGAAAAAGTAATGAATGAATTGCTAATAAATACACGTATATATATAAATATGTGTCATTACTACAATGAATTCTATGATCTTGTCTCACTCCAATATTGTACATATTCATATTAATTGATTATTTTAGTATGACACACATACGTACATATACAAGAACTGTTTCTTATACTTACTTCCCTTGCCGTAATTAGCCACATAATTTAAGGTTATCATCGGGTAAAAACGGAAAGACAATAGATAAGAGACATACAAGAAAAAAAGAGAAATTTTTCCGAATAATTGATTTTATTGTAAAACTTGAACTACCCATCCCATGTGGGGGTGGACGAAAGGAGGACAGGAGTGCCACACTCCTCTTACTACGTACAGTATATGTAGTTATATAACAATAACAGGTATAATAGAAGGAGATACCTTTCAATTATTATGTTATGATATATCCGATAATAATAACAATAACAAAAGTGAATGGGAGATGTATATCTTAATTATAATAACTATTTTGTAAACGCTTTTATTCTGTAATATGACAATCGGATATAGGAAGAAAAAAGGAACATTTAAATAAATAAATAAATGAATAAATAAATAACAATTAATTGATTTTCAGATTCATACATACATTTATCAACAATAAAAAAATTACTTACTATTATTTAAGAAAAAGTAATTTAAGATCTGATAGAATTTGCAAATCATTTTCTTGTAACTTATAATTATATATATATATATAGTAAATGTATGATATATTACTAAATATACCGATAGTTTTTTGAAAATGACAAACTACTAACTATAGAAATATTGCTCTAGCCCGTATTGTAGTAGGCTATATTAAAAGTACAATTTCACTCTAAGTAATTTAAATCGTACCTCTACATAGTGGTGGTGTAGAAATAATGCATAGCAAATATTTGAACTCTACTATGTAATAAGTAATATACTCAGGCAATGGTATTTATATATATATATATATATATATGGATGTAGATGATTCTTGAATAAAGGTGTTCCATTATAGTACATTCAGCACCCTTATTTTACTACCACGCACAAGAACTATATTTGATCTATACTGACAGATATTCCACAGCTGTATATAGTCTATTACATTCACATATATCATTACTATATCCCAGGATATTATAATACACTTGTACATCTGTATCATCTTGTTAATGTGACAACTGTCGTGAATTATCTGTCCTAAACTGTCCGCTACACTAAGCGTACTCCCTCACTCCCAGCTTCCCGCATATTTTTTGCAAGTTCGCGTGAACAACAAGACGGATTATGGAAATTTCAATTACACACACTCACACATAGGCAACTTTGTTCAACAAAGTATACGTTTGATATAAGAGTTAAAACTGTCACAACAGGAAAATAATATAATATTAGATAGCGAGAGTAATAGTATAACCATATACTATTACGTACATATACATATCATATAATAATGACTTTGAATAACGTTAAAAGAGAAGATTTATCAGTAAGGTATGTTATTATTTTCTATTAACTTTGACAAATTGAATTAAATAATAATCTATTGCAATTATTAATTGATATATTACAAGAATATATTGCTTCAATATTTTGATTACTATCACACCCGTCCCCCCGTAAGACTCATTTTTACTAACACAAACACATTGAACTTACTTTTCAAATATGTTCAATTTCTCACTTTTCCTTATAGATGCAAAATTACTAGAGGTCCATTAGCTATTTATAACAATGGTAAGAATCAATCATTATCTGGTATGTTAAATCAATCTATGCCATTAGCTGCAATTTTCTTAAGAAATAAATTTTTAGCTTGGTTTGCTTTAGTACAAGGTATTCATTATCTTTTAAATACTGATAGAGAACAAGCTACTCGTGATGCAGCTGCTAAGGATCCAACAGGTTTAGATCAATCTCCTTTCACTAGATTATTAATTGCGATCGGTGCAATTATAATATGTTACATTGATTTCATATTCCCACAAAAATAATATAAATAATATAAGTAATATAATTATATAATTATATCATTATTATTTTTCTTATGTACGAAACTATTATAAAAAATGATTAAATTCATATATTGTTTTTTTTTTTATTTGAATACATACGTCTAATCTATTCACCAATATCTTCAAACCAATCTTGTGGTCTTTCAACAATAAATTTCTTCATAATTGTCTTACAATTTTCATCATCAACAACATGAACTGAACAACCACGTTCAACAAGATATTTTTCACCTGGACTCTTAAAATTAATATTTTCACCAATAACAACTCTTGGAATACCATACATAATAATTGCACCTGTACACATATCACATGGTGATAAAGATGTATATAAAGTAGTATCTTTATAAATTTTACCTTCTAATCTACCACAATTTTCTAATGTGGAAATTTCACCATGTAATGTTGCACTACCCTTTTGGAAACGCATATTATGACCACGACCTAATACGGTACCATCTTTATTATTAATTAAACATCCACCAATTGGTACACCACCTTCTTCATAACCCTTTGATGCTTCTTCATATGCAATTTGCATACCTTTACTATCCCATTTACCATCCATTTCTAATCCTATTTAAGAGAACACTAGTTTACTCCTCTGAATGTTGATCTAGAATATACACCCAAACTGTTACACACCATTCTGATGAATAAATATCTTGAAGAAGTTTCTTATCAGATATATTCGTATCTGCTCCTTACGTATACGTTCATTGTGCAAAAATTTTCAGAAAACCAGTTTATTGTCCAAATTACCTAATTCGGACACATTTGCCTATTTCGGAGTAAATTGATAAAGCCATCGATTGAGAAAAGAAAGTTCCGGGTTCAATTCAATTCAATTCAATTCAACTAGTTAAAGGTATCACGTTGTGTTAGGGATCTGTTGATTGGAGTACATCATACGTTTAACACTATTTAGAGGGGCACTCTCAAGGATTACAAGCACATATCACCAGATTAGTAACCCGTTCAAACATGTCGGAGAATACAATCGATGAATTATCGGTATTAATTAAACAAGACAAGGATCCAAAGATACATGGATTGTCACAACTTGGAATAGTATCTATTAAGGGACTGATCAAATTGCAACAAAGTACATCAGCTACTGGTGTTTCTGATTATGCTACTGCGATAACTGTATTGAGTAATCATGAATCTACAATTAATACTTTGGATATTCTATCATGGAAATTCGAACCTATAAAACAGTATCTGGATACGAACGGAACACAGCTATCACAGAACGACTCCCTAATGTTATTTTCACAGGCATACCTATACCATTTGAAACTGATCCGTTCGATTAGATTCAATATTGTTTCCAATCTAATCACAGCTAATTGTTTCATTATTAATTATAATTTATCATCGGTACCAAGAGATTTACATATAACGATACATTCATTCATCAATTCAATTCACGAATCTCTGTTGATCGCTTCAGATACTCAAAATAATAAATTATTAAATCATATTTTCTTGTTATTCAACGATTTACAATACGTATATGATCAAACTAGGGATACTAGACCCGTCGCAGGTATGATTTCACGTATCCCCGAGATGAATACAGCATTCGAAACAATGAAACTACTACAGTCACAGTACTAAACACAATGATTACATATTCCATACATACCCTTTCTCAATATATAAAACAATATATATGTATTCTCCTTTGAATTAAGTCATCGTGTGGCCAAAAATTTATCACTGATGCCTGAACCGATGAGACATTGTTTCGGCTTCGCTAACTACACTGAGTGGGAAACGTACATTGAAACAAACTGAAAAATTAATTGTCAATTCCATCTGGGAACCACACTTTCAAATTGAATATGATATCTGAAAAAGGGTGTACAAACAAAACAGATCTGATTCATTGGGAAATAGTCATACATAGTTACGTAAGCTGTTTATTTTGGTTAGTAATTGACATATAAGACACTTTTTTTTTGCTTCCAATCCTTATTTGCAACAACGTCGTAGATTTAAAACTATCCTCGATTTAATACATCATGACTGAAGAACAAAGACCTATAAGGCTTGCTGTATTAGGTGCTGAATCAACAGGGAAGACATCTTTTGTTTCAAGACTTACTTTAAATATTGTACACGAATCACATTATCCGACAAGAGATCAAACTAATTGGCTCTTTGATTACATACCACATTCGAAATTAGCGAAGACTATATTGGATGGACAAGCTCATGAACGTCTGTTGAGAAGAACTCCAAATTCTCAAAGGTTGGAACCTATCTTTAAATCTCCTTTGGTATCGCCGAATGTATTACTTTCGCCATTGGTATTTCAAGCATTTATTGATAATTATACAGCAATTAAGACACAATCGAAAAGTAAAGCAACTTCAAGTAATTTCTTTATGAAGAATTTAGAACTCAAGAAGACAAATTCAAATGGTGATAATACTAAAGAGAAAAATTTACAAGTACGATACGCATCAAATAATAATATATCTTCAACTAATTCATCATCATCATCGTTATCATCTTCAACTACATCACAATCTGGCATTAAAAGAAATCAAACAGTGGAGGATACAGATAGTACAGTACCGAAAAATTATATTCCTCCATCATATTCTCCAATTCCAATTGATATTATTGATACACCGGGATTTAATCCACAAATGGTTGTTCCATTCTTGGAAGTTTCATTATTTAGAAATTTAGATAAAAGTATTTTGAAAGGGTTAGCTAATGAACCTAGACAACCGGTATCTACAAGAAGTTTATTAGTCGCGTCAGGAGCATCAGAACTTAATGGTAAAATCGATGGTTATATCCTTGTGTATAGTGCGATCCCTGAAGTTTCACACCATAGTTTGTCATTACCACCAGAGTATTCTGATGATACAACAGATGTTGAACCACATAGTTCAAATCAAGAACAATCAGCAGAAGCTAATGCGGGTGGATATCCAATTTTATCAAATATTAGATCATGTATATTGGATGCATGGGCAGAATATGTCAATTATAAAGATGCATGGGAGAAAGGTAAAGAGGATGATATTTATTCTCTGTTACATAATTTTAAAAATATTTGGAAATCACAAGAATCAGAATCCACTAAGAATTCAAAGATTAAAGATTTAAGAACATTTAAGACTACTTTACCTGCAATTGATTTGAATCCTGCATCTCCGACGTCTCCGCCACCTTGTATTATTGTTTGTACTCATGTTAATGAACCACTAGCTAGCCCTGTATTGATTAAGAAAGGTAGGGATCTGGCAACTCAATGGAATTGTGGGTTTGTTGGTGTTAATAATATTTCAGATTTTAATGTTGATGTTGCTTTAAGTTTAATCATTAAAGAAATTGTAGAAAAGGAAAAATTATTATCACAGAGAAAGAAATCTACAGCAGAAGCTAATAATGAATATGTTAATGATAACATGTTCACAAATTTAATTAAAAATTAATAATATCATTATATATATATATATAAATATTATTTTCATGCATACGTAAAAGACTTTTAGTTGTATTCAAAAAATGTGATACTAATTATCTTTTCAGATCGTATAGACCGCTATATTACCGTTATTGTATCCGACAAAACACCATGATTGCTTTATGAAATTGTTTAATCTTCTTACTTGACCTAACATTCTTGAAGGTTTGGCGAGGTCTGTAGTATTTTCTGGTCTTTCAGAATCAAAAACTGCTAGGGATCCAATTTTTTCATATTTAGAATCCTTATTGATCTGCTTACTACGATTCGGATCTATATTCCCTTGAGATGATTCACTTACAGTGACTCTACTTCTTGATACCCAAAACGAATGTCTTTCTTCACTGTTTGTACGATTTATTACAACTGTCTTCCCCAACCATGTGGAATATACAATATCATGGTTATTTAGTTGACGAATAAACGCTATCTTACCGTTGTTCGTAGGGATCACTTGTGATTGTAAATCACCAGTCCATACTTCCTTACTCATTATTATACGCTGCTCATAGTCAATGAAAAGATCTTCAGGATCACTATCGTTATCATCATTTTTTCTATTTTGAGTGTAGTCGATCATTCCAAGTTGCTTCTCTGTTGACGATGAAATAATAATACTTGAAGCTTCGTCTACATTCAGGTCAAGTATTGGGTTTGGATAATGAAATTTGGATAAGAGGATAAGTTCAATGTATGGAAGGTTTGTTTCTTCCCTAAAAAGGTTGCTGCTATTTGTTTGACAAAGTTTGAAACCTATTATTACGCCACCTTCGAATCCGCAGAATATTATACCCTTTTCATTATCTCTAACTATCTTCATCAATAGACCAAGTTTGGTAAAACTGTCTCCCAATAATGAATTCTTCTCAATGAATTTCATAAATGATACAGAATTGAACAATCTAGTCAATGAATTCATCTTCCCATCGGTAAAATTATAAATATCGATATTTTCAGAATCTGTAGTATTACAACATACCATTGTGAACTCCTTATTTACTTGTGAATTTTGCCATATAGAAATATTAGCAAAATTTAGAGTATTCACTTTCATCTCAAATGTTTCTTTTAGGCCAGTATAAACTCTTAAAGAGTGGTCCTTCGAGAGAATAATTATACTACCATTTAATACATGGATATCGATTATTTGTGATCCAGACGGTATTATAAACTTTTCAATTGGTCTTCTTGTTATTAAATTCCAAATTATTATCGTTCCCTCTTCATCTCCTGATATAAGAGTTGGTTGGCAATCATTTTTTTCATATCTGTAATTTAGAACTAACGAAGTTACTTTACACTTGTGGGATCTTAGAATATGTGTCGGAGAGTAATTGTCAATTGAGTCCATGGTAAGTAAGTTATCAACTTGTAATCATTATAGATGTATGATCACCGACTTATATTGTGTTTCGACTCTTTTCACTTCTTGTCTGTTCACTTTGACAATATCATCGAAGTGAACAGTTTTCAGGTTTCAGTTAGTAACAAATCCTGAAGCGATGCTGAAAATTGTTTCATTATGAACGAATCCATGCAAAACAGTGAGTTATAAAAAAATATGCATTTGATTTTATGTAATCTATATAAATTGGTATATGTATCTATCATTTCTGTTTTCATTCAGTAAATTATCGTTTTCTTCGTTCGAATTGCTTTGATGCTTTGTTTGTGAATGGGTTAATAGTATCCGATGACATTCCATTAATTCTTTCACTGGAAGCTAATGGAGGAGAAGGTGTCTCTCTTTCATTTGAAGCCATTCTAACACCAGGTAATGTATTATTTGACCCAATACGTGTACCAGGTAATTGTGCTGTATTGATTGATGATGAATAGAAACTACGTCTGTTTTTATTACCTGCATTAATGTTGCTGTTATTGTTGTTACTTACCGGGGTACCCATTGTAGGACTTAGATTATTACGAGGACTTGAGTTCATTACTGGAGTCAATCTTGTTCTACCTAACGGAGGGGTCGAACCATAAGGGGATTTGTTAGGTAAATAAGGACTTTCATAGGAGTGGTTTCTTATATTCTGATAAGACATGAAGTTTTTCTTGGTATCTTTTAGCTTCAATTCGTTCTCTAATGCAGTAGCAACTTCAGATTTAAGGATATCATCTGGTATCGAATAGTTTGTATCCTGTGTTTCATCATTAATATAATTAGTAGCCACGTTGATACCAACCTTATATAAATTAACCATTGCTTTCATCTTTCTTGATTCAATTGTGGATGTGATTTGGTGTTGTAAGAAGGATTGTTCGTTGAATGAGTTCATTTCCTTTATAGTGTTTACATCCTGTTTGTATTGGTGAATCAATGTGTCAACCTGTTTAGTCTTGTCCGACCCATTCGAATGAGAGTCATCGTTTATATTGAATTTAGAAATTAACGAATCTCTTAATTGTTTAATTTCATTTTGTAAATCCTTAATTTCATCCAAACGAGAGTTTTTATAACTTTCGTTAGTATCCATCAATAAAGAATATTTTTCCCTTAGGGAATCTATTTCCACTCTAGTATCGTTAGTTGCAGAAGACATGTTATTGATCTTATCAGATAGTTCTTTGTTCTGTTCTTCTAATGTGCTCAATTTGTCCCTGACATGATTAACTTCCTCTTCTGTGCTATGAATTTTTCTGACCTTTCTTTGCAACATTAAATTTAAATTCTCATATTCATGATTGTATAAGGAAATATTTTCATTCAATTTAATTTCTTTCTTTTGTGAATGTTCTAAATCTTCTAGAAGATTATGAGACTGTACAGTTAATTTAAGATTTGTATTGGTTAGTGAATCAATCTTTTCATGAAGGGATTCAATAACACTTGAAGATGAGGTATTGATATTATTGCCGAGACTAGGTTCCTTGGAATGGTTGTTACTACCAGATATTTCAGAATCACATTTAGTATCGTCGTCATTCTCTTGATCATTCTCCTCGACAGTGATACGACTGTTGGTTTTCTTATCCTCATCTAAAGTGGTTATCATGGTGATTTCGTTTTCTTCATCTGCTTCTTCTTCATCTTCTTTCAAGATATGCTCAATTTCAGCTTCAAAGAACGAACTTTGAGAACCTTTATGCATATCAGATTGCATAACCTTATGCTGAGTGAATGGATTCTCCTGTGTGTTTAACGTCATTGTCAACCTATTATGTATTGATATATCGGGTAATTGGTATCCAAAAAAACGTGTCTGGTAGGTTCAACTTAATAACTCACGACACCCACTACTAAATAGCTTATAGTACGTTTAACTTGGAACAGATCACAATTTTTATGTCGATTGTTGTTGTTTGTTGTTGTTTGTTTACTACGTCTGCGATGAAAATTTCAGTTCCAGCGTAATAGAAAATTGTTATTCCGCGCGTCTTTTTGTTTGGCAATTTCAACGGTGAGAGGAAACTTATGAACGTCTTGAACAGTCTAAAACAAACCTGATTCACCTTTATAACTGCTGAAAGTACCGTTGAAACCGTGTTATAAGGGTTATAAGTTGCCGGGATTCTTAAACTGTTATCAGATTGTATCAAATATTACAAATAATTTGAGCTTTCTTCGTTAGATTTGAGTTTATTAGCAAAGTTTTAATAGAGGCGTCGTTTAACAATGGAAGATAACGTATGGGGAGATAATCCTATCTCTACTCAAACTACAGGTACTGGTGCATCTACATTCGTATTTGGAGAGAAATCAGAGAGTCCCGTAACGGCAGATATAATACATTATGACAAACTGTCCCTCATACAGAGGTCCTTAGAAAAGTGTCCATCATTGCATGATTCATCTGTAAGTGAAATTCAAGTTCCATGGATCGAATTAGTACAATTGATTACAGATACAACAAGAGATGAAGAATTCAGGACTTTTGAACAGATTCTACAAAATGTCAAGAATGTTAATGATAAATCACTGACTGGTGTCGCATTGATACATTATGTTATTGCATATGATAGACCAAATTATATTGAACTGCTACAAAACCACAACAGTAGACCGAAATTAAACTTGAACTTAGTTGATGACATATGTGGTTATACTCCATTAATGTGGACTTTACTGCTACAAAGGAAAAGTTGTGCCGTTGAATTATTCAACTTTTCAGATGATATAGATTTTAATTGTCGTACAAATGAAAGTGGGTTAACTGCTTGGGATATGGTGACATCAGGTTCGTCAATGTATAATTTCCTTGATGAAAATAACATGTTGCAATATATGAATAGTTCCAATAACAATGGTACTGCTCAGAATAAAGATAATTCAGATTCTAATAATGGCAATAATCATGACGCGATAGATAATATAGACTTAAAGATTGCTGGAATGGGTATCGGTATAAATGAAGCAAGTGCAAATAATGAAGGTTTTACTAATCTTCATGATTCTTCTGATATGTATGGTACAGAATATAGAGACAATGGATATGAACATTTTGACTTTACAAAGTTAATCAAATATCAATATTTAGAATTTTCAGATTATGATATCCCACAAATATTGGATTTCTTAACAAGTTTACCATTTGAACATCAACATGTAACAACTTACCCTGCAGCTTTACTGTTTCAATGTATTAGATATGCCGATCGTAAGAAGAACTCTCCACAATTGGTTCAATCGTTAGTTAGTCTCTCTTTCACTAGAATCGTTGCTTCAGTTACTAACGAAAAACCTTCAGCGGGTAAAAACGGTAATAAATCAAAATCAAAGAGAGATGATTTAAATGATGAAACGGCAACGACAACATTATCAGATTCCGTACCATTATCAGAGCAAAGAATATCATTTTCTCATGATAACGATACTGATTGTAATGGAAATCGTGAAAATAAAAATAAAAAATCAGAAAACATTTCAAAAGGTGATATTGTTACTCAATCGTATTGGATTGGTGCATTGACCTTCTTGTACTATTATTTGTCAAAGGATGAATCGTTTTTCAAGAGATATCCTTCATTGTTACAAGAATTGATTGACACAATACATTCTATCATTATTGAATTGACAATATCAATTCATTCTAGATTATCACCTCTAATTGAACCGACTTTAATAAATTATACAACCATTAAAGATGTCGAACAGACTCTGTACAAGAAGGATTGGAATTTTTTCAAGAAGAGAAAGCAAGCTAAATTATTGAAGAAAGAAAAGCTAAAGAAACTAGAACAACAAAAGGAAAGAAAGAGTTTGGAAATTCCTGGTAACGACGAATCTAGTGAAAACAATGAAAATGCTCTTTCAAGAGTTTCTTCAAAAATATCAAACAATGATTCGATCATATTTGACAGTGAAGTTCTAAAGCATTTACTACCGCCATCCTTACAAGAACAAATGAAACCATCCCCTGTTAAGATTGTTCAAATTTTTGGTGCTCTGTCATATGTTTTAAATTTACATCAAGTTCATCCATTATTCCAACAACAATGTTTATCCCTTGCAACAAGCTGGTTTTCTACTAGTTTATTCAATATGATCTTAAAAGATCGTAAAAAGAAAACGTTATCTCGTGCTAGAGCAATTCAAATTAGATTAAATCTTTCATCTTTGGAAAGTTGGATCAAAAATAACGATTTACTTGTACCGAGACCTAAATTAATAGATGATTTTATGTGGGAGAGATTTCCATACACTTTAATCCAAGAGCTTAATACTATTGATATGACGAATCCAAGTTTGAAATTTGTTACTACTTATAAACCAATATCTGGATTTAATGAAAATTCACAAGTAACTGATATGACAAATTCATTATTCTACTATCAAAAATTCCATAGAATTGCACAATTACATATGGAACCTATATTTGAACTATTGCAATGGTTACAAATTGCAACTACCTTAGATTCGGAAGAGGCATTAGAAAATACCAAATCTCTCTTAACTATATTATCAGATGCACAACTTGTTAAAGCTATTGATAAGTATCATTATGAAGTAGGGGAGCACAAATTTAATTCAAAATTAAAGAAATGTCTAACTAATGAAATTAAAAGACATGGATTAGCAGAAAAGGCATATCTTGATGAAAATCAAATCCCTCTGTTAACTTTGCCAACTATTCCTGAATTAACAGATGCCTACGCCAATGAATATGAATATTTACCTGTCTTACCTAATGATATACAAGACGTTATGTATGATATTCATGATGAAAATTATAAAATGAGAATAAATGAAGGTAGTATTGTAGCTGAGCAATCTGAGGAAGAAGATGAGTCAAATGACATGGCTAAGGAAAATATTGGTTCGTCTGCCGAAAATAGTAACGAACAATTTGGAAATAGGGACACTGATGATAATATTTTCAAAGAAATAGATGCACCATCTGCAAGTGTATCACGTCCAGCATGGGCTGCTGCTAATGATGATATTGATGATAATCCATGGTAAATGAAACTAATATTTTTATATCTATATACCTATATTTATGTATAAAGTAAAATAAATAGGAACAATATACTTTTCGATGCATTTGGATAGCGGTGTTCCCATACGTCATGAATAAAGAAGATCCTTATATATATATATATTACGTTTACAAAAAAAAAAAACATACTTAAAGCGTGGAAGATACATCCTTTAATAATATTCTTTCATATTGGGACTTGTAAATTGCGAGTAGTTTTTTGATTGCGGAATGCTGTTTCCTCCAGAGGATGTGGATATTGATCTTTGTTTATTGGCAAACATTTCTGTAGCAACTATAACAGGTGAGGTTTCGAATTTTCCATCTTTATCGTCTCCAGAATTCGATATTACAGGACTTCCATTAGTTCCACTCTGAACCTTTCTATTTATTGTCCTTCTATTAGATATCATTTGGGGTGGTTCTTTAACAATAGTGTTGTTATCTATATTTTCATTAATAGGTACCTCATTTTTATCCTCGTATTCGTCGTCACCTTCTAACAACTCATCGTCTTTGTTACCTACGTTGTCTTTGTACCATCTATTAAGTTTACTCATTGAATTTTTAATATATTTCTTGGATTTTGCAGATTGTTCATCGATCTTATTTGCTAGCTCTTTAGTTTTGCTATCATTATTATTCGAAGATTCACCTATTGATTTATCTGATTCGGATACATTTGAATTACTGGTGGATTTGCTTAAATCCATAGATAATCTGGAAGCTTTTAAAGTATTTTTAAAAGATCCCATCTTTTCCAGAGTCCTTGATTTTACAGAGGTTTCATTCGGTACAAATGATGAATTAGTTCCAGTTGTAGAGTCCGTATTGGAACTACTTATATTTTCAGAAATTGCCTCCTTAGCGGTCATGGCTGTTGACTTTTGATTGTTTGAAGATTGGGACGGTTTCTTTGACCACACACCACCTCTATATATTTCATCCGTAGTAGAATAGAAAACTATATCGTCATAGTATGGAATAACCAAAGATTCTTTGATTGCTTCTGCGAATTTACCTTTGATTGCATTCGTGATAACATTATAACTTAATTTACTCGAACTGACAATTGGTTCGATGTCTAATTCCATAACGGGTTCTGTCTCGAATGCATACCATAATCTGTTGGAAGGTGGAGGTTTAAATAATACTATTAATGGGCCTGTTAATTCTTTTACTTTTATTGATAATTGTAGTGATACTTCTCTTGGTTTAAAATGTGACCCTAGATTAATATTAACTTTTGTGGAAATAATAATCTCTAGTGATCCCTTGTATGATAGATCTGCTGCTATTTTCATTGAACCCTCAGGAGAAAGTTCAGATAAACGTGGATTAGTTAAAAATGGTACACTATTACCTACATCAACTTTCTCGATTACAAAATCATCTAAGAACCCAGGTTTATTGATCTTTGTTAATTTTTTGTAAACTTTATCCAGTAATATTTGATTTAATGAATCAGTTCCTTGTAATGATAAGAATAATCTCCCTAATAAAGCATTAAGCCATTTAGTTGTCAATTGACCCTTTGTGGAATTTATTGTTTGAATCAAATATAATGCATCAGATGTATTTAAATGAGCGGTATCAGCCGATATACAAGGATTTAAAACAGTATTATTTTCAATGGAAACGTTATTCTTTGATGCATCAATCAATTGGAAATACCAATCTTCTTTATCCATATTATTTTCAAAGTACAAATAGAATTGATTGGCGTTTGATGTCTTCAAAATGACAGAATCCTGTTGATTGGCAACATCCATTGGAATAATATTATTCTTAGCAAATTGCAAAGTTTTACCATCTTCACCAATAGTTACTGCACCCTTTCTGAAAAGTCCAATACATGTCTTCTTTGTGTATAAACTTGCATCTAAAATTGGTTCATTATCAATTGTGCATCTAGGCCATATAGTAACGAAGATATCCTTTAATGAGATTGCATATAATAAATTACTCTTTTGAGAATCATCCTTATATAAGAATAAATTGCCCTCCCTTAACACCACAAAGAACTTTTGACGTCTCTTCAATTGTGATCTTTCCAAAATTGTAATATCATCTTGTAATTCCAATTCTTTAATCTCTGTAAAATGATAATAATATTGATTTGTGATACTGATCCAACCACTATATAGGACATCTACACCTGTCTTTTCTTCGTATTTGCCAGCTTTCAATTCCGGATCAATATCTGTAACTAGAAGTTCATCATTACTTTCTTTATCTTCTATATTTGTTGCATTAGCTTTCTTGTTTAAATAAATAAAAGTTATTATCACTAGTGGAATAAATGTTACGCCACCTAACAGGTAAGCTATAATGAATGTCTTGATTCCACTCATAGGTGTATAATTCTGCTCCTAATAAAAAATTATATCTATTCAAAGGCAACTGTAAATAATAAATAACCTCTGAGTTACTTACTTCAATAAATTGTTAACCTTTCTAGTGTAAGTTGCAGCTCAAGTGTTTTGTGAATAACGACGTGTCGATTTGACATGAGGCGCAATTTTATATGATCATCATATAATAAGAATGTGATAGGAAAATTTATGAACTTCAAACATTAGATAGATATCTCTCAAGGCTATAAATGAATCATTTTACTTAATTTAAAACTATAGATGTTATTACAAGATCAAGATTTTATAAGATTTAACTTGGTAATATAATCAGAGTCATTAAATCAGTATTTTTGGTTGATGTAGTCATTATACCTTAATAGGTATTAGTACAGTGTGAATATAAAAAAATCATCATAAAAAACCAATTAGTTAAATATTATTACTATTCTTTTGTTGTATTATCTACTGATAGTACGAATGTGAAACAGTATCTACAATAGTTCTTTCTGTTGAGATAAAATACATATTAATAACAAAAGAAATCAGATATCTAAGACCAATCATCAATTCTCCCAGTTTATACAATAATGTCTAGCTACTGTTCCTTTAAAAATTTGTACACAAAAGAACAGCAAGTGCTAAACTGCATACTCCAGGATACTAAATATGTCCGCCCGGTCGATAAAGAATCATCATTTAAAATAAAGGCTAATGTTATTAATATTGTATTCTATTTTTGTTAACCAGTTAAATATAATATTAATGTTAAAAAAACAATAGTTCGAACACTTTCAAAAAAATAATGTTTTATAATTTGTGAGCTCTCATACAAGGCTGAAACTTAACGAAAAAAAGGTTGTCGACATGCAGAAAATCCTACTATTCAGTCGGAACAATTGGTGTATTGGAAAATTTTTAATCACTGAGACATCACAAAATAAAAATATAAACTTTGTTGAAAGTAAACGAGAACTAATCGTAAATTAACATTACTAAATACATTTATCTGATGGCAACCACCTGGTTACATCCACTCAATTAAAAAGAAATCACTTGTTATTCATTCTACCATAGTAGAAGCGCATATTAGCACAACTAGAACGGCATAGTCCCTTTTATAAAACTATAAAAGCTATGTAAACACAACTAGAAAACAGAAATATCTGAGAACAGAAGGGAACAACTTCGCAACTGTCCTCTTGAGAAAACAGAATTCGTCGTCTCTTTATATATGAACGCAAACTTTTCCGCAGCGACGAATAAAAAAATTTCACTGATGCGCCGTGCAAAGCGATGAGATTTTGGCCTAGAAAGTTTGATTAGGGTTTCCACAGTCTGATTGTGTCGGAAACAGTATAACTGATACACATCGGTTCTAGGCTGATGTATATCCCAGTTTATGTAGTTCAAGTAACACTCTTTGCTTGGCTTGGTGGTCGTAGTCTATCTTCGTTTGGTATTCGTTGTGGGACATGGAATACAGTGATCGCGACACAGTTTGGTTGATCATTGTGAATTGTTCTCCGGTTAAATGTATTGAACTGTCCTTACCGTAATACTGCTTTAATGTGTTTCTAACATGCTCCTGTATCTTTCTCTTAGTAGATCGTATTTTATCTAGTTCGTTTGTGTTACTGTTATTTACAATTTTAAACCTTCGATTACCCTTGATCCGTTGTGTCAGGGTTCTACATTCGATACATTGTTGCCATGTATCACTTTCTCCTATTTCACTAGCAGTTGAGTGTAGACAACTTTCGTGATATCTTGCATTACAATTATAACACCTATGATCTGCGTCACCATTATTTTCGACTGTGTCATCACCACATATCCTACATAGTAATGTATTACGTTCCTCTCTTAGATAATCTAAGACCCTTTCTTCCTCCTCTATATCTTTCTCTGAATCATCATCATTCATATCTTCAATATTTAGTATCGTTTGAAACATCTGGCTTAACACGGGGCTTCCGTTCGTGAGATCATCTGTGGTTATCACATCTTGTATTGGTGTGTTTGATTCAGTGCCGTCTGTACTTGTCATCATATTTTCATATTCTATTATATTACCAACTAAAAACCCTTTTTTCAAATCAATATCTATACGTTTTTCATACCACATCTTATAATTATAAATTAGGGACATCGATAACGAAACAGTTCTACAAATTGGACATTTCAAATCAGTAGCAAAACTATGCCATTTTCTAATACAATCACTATGAAATTTGTGATGACATGGTAATAATTCACCTATGGTATCATATATTTTATTTTTTTCTAATATAGATGATTTAATAATGATAGGTTCTATGCAAATTGAACACTCCATGTTTATTACGTAATAGTGTCAAAAAATTTCGAAAGCTTTTCTTTAAACTATATCAATACCAGCATGTAAACAAGGCTGTCAATACAATTTTGTGCTGTATTAAAATCTCTTCTAAACATTCAGAAGTATATAAATATAAGTAGTAATAAACGCTTCACACCCATCTTGTATATCCCAATCTTGCCTGTAAATCGGAAAGCGTAAAAAATTGCCATACAAATAATTTCCTTATTACTCCGAATACCTGGAATATTTCAGATGTACGAACAAAAATATATAGAAGAGAGCACTCTATTTGTAACAGCAGTAAGAACACTTCAAGTAGATAATATAATAACCTAACCCAGAATGTCACGACATCAGTTTGATTTGGTTATGTGTATGAAACAGCCAGGTACGCATATTGGCCTGCTATGTGAAAAATGTGACGGTAGATGTCCCGTATGTGATTCTCAAGTTAATCCAAAATATAAAGTTAGAATATGTGATTCATGTTCCTTTGGTAAACAAGGTACCTCATGTATCATTTGTAATACAGGTAAAGGGGTCAGTGAGGCATATTATTGTTGGGAGTGTTGTAAATTAGAAAAGAATAAAGACGGTTGCCCCAAGATTCTAAATATTGGTAGTAATAAATTAGATAGACATTTTGAAAGAAAAGCAATCGAATAATGCACTTTTCAAAAAAAAAAAGATATGCAATAGTATTTTGATATATAAATATAAATCAGGTATATGTAAAATTATGTAAAAATTGAATAATCATATAGATTAATAGTTTATGTTCCCTTAATCTGTAATATCCAATGAGGTATCGTTCATAACATCATGGAATGCATATGTGCTATCTTCACTGTGATCTGTTATGCATGTCTGTAGACTTTCGTCATTAATTGAAAATCCTCTGTCATCTGACATCGTACTTGTGTGAATTGCACTTTCAGATTCATCCTCTGGGTTAATATCCTTAACTAAATCCAGAGTTTCAATAACATAACTGTAACAATCATTTCTTCTATAATCACGAATTAGTCTCTTGGATCTTGCAGATAAACTGATGATATTACTTGTCATATCATTACGAGTCTTATAACTTATTGGAATACTCTGTTTGAAAAGTATTAATTCTTTCTCGATAGCATTAAATTTTTCAATAATCTTTTGATTTTCAATATGCATATTATAATATCTATGACCAATTGTCTCATGTTCCTTACATGCGATAGAATCATTTAGCGAACGATATGTTACCGTTGTACCATAGAAACAACCAACTAAATTGATAGAATCAATCCAATTTGTTCTAGCAGCTTCAGTGGTGCATCTCCAAACAGATTTCCCATGGCTACCCCAAAGGATAAATGGATAATCCTTATTCTTCATTGCTCCATTAGTTGCACCTTCGCTATTATTACACAGCATCGTATCTTCCTTCACAGGCTCAGCATATAATCCATTATTGAATAACATTGTAAAACCGCTTCTGAAATTAACCGTATAATAACTTTCCCCGGTATCTTCATCTCTGTTAGCTTCTGTAGAGAATAATTCAGATGAGTCTGAAAATATAGAGCCACTTGGTATCAACGTGTGATGATGTCCAGATTTATTACAATCATAAATTAGAATACCACAATTAGTTAGAAGGACAGTCTTGGATTTCCAAGAATTGTTGCTGCCCATCTCTTCAATCTCACCCATCTTTACAATCTTCATATAATAATATTTCGGTCTTGATTTTAATATTTGATTCCCGGTTGGATCGGTACTATGATTTATAATTTCATAATCTGGAATATTTAATTTACCTACATGATTCTTCGGAATTCTTAAATATGCACCTTTGAATTCTTGATAAATATCATAAAATTTCTTGTATTTATTTTGTTCATTATGTTGTGGTGTCACATTATATGTACTAAAATCATCAGGCATTAATTTGACTACCTGTAAAGTCATAGAAATTTCAAATAAGTCGTCATTGAAAATGTGATAGTAAATGTCTATATCATCTTTAACTTCATTTGAAGCACCATTTGATTTGTATGCAGATAAGAATGTATTACCAGAAGCGCCACTTGGAGTTAATGTGCTGAATGTATTTGATGATGGGACTGGAATTGGTGTCATATTTGTACTTGAAAAATAGGATGATATGGAGTTAGATGATGGACGGCCCTTCAGAGGTACATTTGGTGCATAATCTTGAGTCAATGCGTTTAATGCAGTATCATCTATATCTGCGATTGCGTTGTTTGAACTACGACTTGTCCTTCTACTATTAAATAGTTTATTTTGTTGAATGATCGCTTTAGGTGAATATATTATACCATCAGTTTCATCTAGTATTGCAGCTGTCTTGTTATTATCTCTATTTATAAGTTCTTCTTCAGTAGTATACATTGATGATTTTGTCCCTACTTGACTCAGAACATTATCCGCATTATATGGTAAAACTGAATTTTTCGAATTTCCTTCAGAAGAGCTGTTATTATCAGAATTCTGAAGTTCTATAGAACTTGATGTTGGTGTATTTAGCATTGAATAGTAAGTTGAAAAATCAAATTTTGGAGATTCCTTTCCAATAATATTATCGTAATAATATGCTAAGATATCCAATGGAACTTTATCACCTTCTGAGTAAGTATCCTCATGAACCAGATTGATAAATTCTTGTCTTGTCATTTTCTGTCTATTATTTGCGTTGAAATAATCAGTATGCAACATTAATAATGAAAATATCACAAAATAAACTTGGTTATGATTAATCCATGGACAATTCACTCCATAATAGGATTTTTGTTTCTCATAATAAACTTTAGCAAACTCAGTCAAAAGTCTATCAATCTGTTGGGCCTCCTTTGGAAGTTCTAGGAATATTAATAATTTACGAAGAGCGATATCTAATGGATCCATTGCGAATTCAAAATATTCAGTTAGAAAAAATCTTAAACAACCTAATTTATAATCATCAGGCTTCTCTGTTAAGATTACACTAACAAATTTACCGTAACCTGATAATCGTTTCAAATAATTTTCGTATAACTCATTCTCTTTATATTCCGGAGGTGTTGGAAGATCAGATAATTTCATTGGTGTGGATATGCTAGATTGGTATTCATAGTTTTGGATTTGTGGATGTTTACTAGATGAACTACTTCCTGATCTCAAATTTACAAAACTACTTAATGCGTTTACAATGGAATTACTTCTCTTCGATATTGAAAATGTAGAGGTGGTATTATTATTTTGTAAATTTGGTATGCTATGACCTGAATATCGTGTAGTTCCAAGATCTGTACTTCTTCTTGTAATTGGTGTACCTGAACTTGTGATTCTTTCTGGAGATAACACACCATATGACTTTGCAGATGTAGCTGAATCCATGTTACTCATTTCATGGCTATCATTTAATTTAAAGGAATTTGACCTTGTTACAGTTGCCCCTGGTATTCTTGATTGTCTACTTGATGTTCCTCTAGTTTTTTTCAATGTATCATATACATCGACAGTTTTACTACGTCTTCTCGTTACCCCAGGATAATTGGGTGCTTTAGCTGATGTAGGCTGTGTTGGTGTGACTGTTGGTTCTTCTTTATCTGAAGGATATTTTGGTAATTCGATTTTATCATCATTAGACCTTAAATGACGTAATGCAGTTACATTATATAACTTGAATGGCGGAGAACTTGAATTTCTCTTCTCTGCTAATTTCAAATTTAATGTGGTAGAGGGGTGTCTAGAATGGTTTCTTCCGGGTCTGGTGTGATTATCCTGTGAAGAACATGCAGAAGTTTCGGAGGATGTACGATACATATCTTTACCATGAAGTTCAACATTTTCCTTTGTTGGGAATTTCTCTAAAGTCTGTTTATAAGGACTCTCTGTAAACGAATTTCTTCCAAAAGGTCTTGTCCTTGTAGGTATAACCGGTGAAAATGAAGGATCATTCTTTTGTAATAACTTATTTCCAACATCTGTTTCCTGTACTTCTTCTTCCGTGTCTTTCGTGCTATTAATAGTTTGTTGTTCTGGAGTCTTAGGTGACATTTCTTTGGAGACACTTCTACTACTGGATCTAAAATTGATATCAAACATTCTATTCTTTAACCGTCTTATCCTGCTACTGTTATTGATTTCAGGGATTTGTTTCTCATTCGATTCAGGTTCTTGGTCTTCGTGTTTAGTTTCATTCGTAATTTCGTTGGGTGTCCCGAGTCGTGACACATTGACTTCAGTAATTGTATTTAGTTCAGGTCTTTCGATTACATTATTGTTGGGGCTTTCATTATCGTTTGTAGTATTTGTGAAATCTGCTGTTGGTAAAGACCCTATCCTATTCGGGGGTATGTTTTTGAAATCTTTCTCATTGGGGTTCTGACTACTATTATTAGTAATATTATCAGTATTTCCCTGGAAAAACTTCGATTTAATACGTGATGTTATTGACTGACTCATTATCGTATATGCAATTCATCAAAATCGTTGTGTCTATATGTAAAGTTGCGTATCTCTGTTGAATTACGTAAATGATATTATTCACTTAAAAATAGAACACCCTTTTTATGTGATTTCTCCAATATAAGTGATAAATCAGATATTCTTTTGTGAATACAAATTTCGTATAACTAAGTTTTGAACTTTATATCACAATATCTAGCAATCTCTATGTAAATGAGTTAACTGCAATGATTTGACAATATTTAGTTCTATATCTTAAATAAGGGAGGAATGCGGTGTCAATATATTGATATATCTGATTCTTATGGTTCCGCCGCTAAATGTATCAAATAGTAGAACTTGCTAAATTATATTTTTGGTATTTAACGTTCTCACTAATCAATACTATCTGAATCTGTTGAACTTACCCATTTTAAGTGTTCTGTTCCTTTGTTATTTTTGATTCCTTTAATTCTAGAATTTGTTGAGACATATAGATCGGCCGTCCTTAAAATACGGAAAGTGGAAGAGATCGTATACGATGAGAAACACTACAGTACAATTATTACAAAGAGATGGTGAAACAGAAGAAGAGCAGATCGAACCACTCATACAAGTCAGAATGTAAAATAACACCATAAAGTGGGGAGAAAGAATAAGTAAATAACGAATGCTGAGAATATAACTTACAGAAGAAAAGGAGAACTGAAAGCAAGAATATAAAAGGGAAAGACCATCAGAAAACATACCTTCAGTACATTCCTGATATTGATATATAATATATATCTAGATAACAAGAAGACTACATAGAAACATACAACTATACACCTATATACTATTGACAACAACACCAACGATATTCTTCACGAAACCGGCGCTGAAGACGTCTCTACGGACTGCCCGAGTCTATCTCAGAAGAATTAATAGGAGATGCAGCGACTTCACTTTTCTTGGTGAATCTGTCTCTGCGCCGAACGTGTATCTATTATTATAAGGGAATAACCCAGAAACATATTTAGATTTGTTGGATTTTCGTATTATTGTTGATGTGAAGTAGATTTAAGGGATTGTAAGTGTTATCATACCCTTGAATTGTAATCGGTACTATTGAAACAAGAGTTAGATCATTAATTTAGCTACAATTCGGTACGATGACTACACAGGATTCAGATCTGAGTCCATTGAATGCGAAACAAGAACATTACTTAAAGAGAGAACTATTAAAATTTCAATTGGAGTATGAATTCCAACAATTAAATGAAAAGGATGCATTACGTAGATTTGGTTATCCATTTACATCGTTAGATCCTAATGATCTGCTAAAGAAACATAGATCGACAAGTTCTAAGAAGGACTCATCGAGCACTAGTGATATTGATGTTGTGACTCAATTCCCTATGTTAAGTTATCTTTTAAGAGAATTTGTTATGACATTCCCATTATTCTCTAAAAATGTATCCATTGATGAATCTTTCTGGCAAACAAAAGTTCAAATCTTCTTTGAACATTTCATTGATTTAGGTTTTAGTGATAGTTTTGATTTGGATCATGATACTAAGAGAAAAAAATTGGGACAAAAATTTACAAAGATAATCTTATTGTTGTTCAACTCAGGTGTTGGTACACAAAATGAAGTAACATATTATGAAGTTGATAAGAAATTTAATTTAAATAAAGATAAGAGGAAAAGATCCAAGATTGAAGATTTTACTATACCAACAAGGGAAACTTTGCAAAATTTAATCACAAATGAGCCTGTGTATATTAATAATTGGGATTTAAATGTAATTTCGATTATTAACGATGGAGTATTATCAGATATTTCAAATTTGATAAATGTATCGACTCCTCCAACAAGTTCAGCAGGATCATTGTATTCTGTAAATCCATTGAAATCTACATCTCGTTGGATGAAGGATACATTTACTGTACAAACTTCCACAACCTCACTATTTTCGAAATTATCCTTAAATGGTTCATCTGCATCTGCATCTGCATCTACCCCAACATTGCCTTCATCAACTAATGGAGCTACAGATACTAAATCAACACAGAAGAAACGTTCAACAAAAAAAAGTTTTATTGTCAAAATAAGAACACCAAAGAGTAATGATGAAATTTATATTGTAAAATCGTATGATAGTTTTAAAAAGTTAGCTGCTGATTTAGTGGTTCAATTCCCTGGTAAAAAATTACCAAGATTCCCTCATAAGATTAAGAAAAGGTCCCCATCATTGCATAAAGTTAAAAGTACTACAAGTGTTAATTCAAAGAGAAGTATTATCTCAAACCCAAAGAGCGAATCCTCCCTTCAAATTTCCCAAAATATTGATGATTCGTTTGATGCAGATAATTCTTCAATTACATTAGAAAAGAGTCCCGCAGTAGATGACGATGAAGAAGACGAAGATGAGACCGACTTTGATAATGGCGGAGAGATGGGGTATAATGAATTAATGGATGATAAGTTACGTACATCATTGAGACAATATTTAAGAACGTTATGTCAAGATGAAGAAATCGCACTTTCATCTACCTTAATTAAATTCTTTGATACTGATAAGATATCATCTTCAAGGGATTTAGAAAATTCAGAGATCAAACTTGATATCAGACGTAGACAAAATATCGATATTTCAAATTTGGAAACACAAATGAAATTTCAAAGATTAGCATTGGAAAGATCACTTAAGTTACAAGATTCAATGAAGGATTTCAAGACAAATCTGCTAAAGGATGAAGATTATTTACTTGGATTAGCTCATGAAATTAAAGAGAAAACAAGTATCAAGGATTTATCACCAATTTTCCAAGATTTTATTGAATGGTTCAAAATTTATTTTGCTTCATTAGTGTTCCAAACATTCATTGGTAATGATAATAGTTATGGTTTTTATACTCAGATAAGAAGATTACATAAGTTGATGCCATATACAATGATGGAACAAATCGTGAGGTTTACTAATCCAATGGCTATGGTAAAGGGTTTAATTGATCTATTTATGGCCCAACCTCCACAATTACTTGGTGGTGGACAATCTTTGTTACAAAGTATGTTCAGTACTATTCTAACTGATGATTTACGTACATATAAGACTCGTGTTAAGGATCAAGAGACTTTAATTGTGAAGGAATCTAATGATACCACAGGTGCAAAAGCCGTGATAAAATGTTTGAAATGGTTTGTGTTGGATAAGACTGATGATTCTACAAAAAAACCTAAACCATTTAATATGGAAGATGTTCATAAAGAAGCATTAACTATGAATATGCCAGCGGTTCTTATTATCCTTATGAAATGTGATGATTTGAATTTGATACCTAACGATGCAGTTACTGCTGTTATTGAATCGTATACTTCATGGAAGATTAATAATGAGGACAATGCAACAAGTTTAGCTACTGAATCTGCTGAATCAACAACAATTGACCAAGGATCAATGTAT
>JAXQGP010000091.1:0-46196 GCA_037040125.1 Kazachstania sp. M6911
ACTTATAAAATAAAGGTAATAGCTAAATACACACAATTGCTGAGAATTAAATAAAATACTTCATTGAAGTAAAATTTCATAAAAAAAAAAAAATTGCAATTTTTTGCTTGAGCCTGGTTACCAAATTCGAAACCTAACCCAACCCAAACCCAGCATTGGAATTTTTCAACCCTTCCTCTAAACCAAAAATTTGGACCAAAAATTTCCATAATCCAACCCGCTAACTGCAACCCGTAACATCCCTGGTCCTTTCGCATAACAAAGACAGAGCTCTTTCTCTTTGTCTGCGTTAACTGTTTCCATTCACTTGGCATTCTTCCGTTGTAATTTTGCGCTTGACATTGTAGGAAACCCTAGTTTCATTGTTCTCAGCGAAGTTAACGATTGCTGATTGCGCCTTTAAGGGGTGCCTAGAGCGTGCCGTGGAGTGTGCGTGGATTGAGGTTTAGGGTTGGAATTTGCCCTTAAAAAAGATATGCAGTACGAGGTAGCCCTAATGTAGGGTTAAATTAGGGGTGAATGTGTCACTAATAAAAGAATAAATTAATGATTGAAATATTTTATATAAATATTATGATATTGTAATATTTAAAGAAATATTGTGAGGTGGTTGTGTGTGTCGTATTTGCAATTTATAAGGAACCAGTTCATTGCAGTTCACTATGTCTCATACGTATAACGAGCCCGGTAGCTTTAGTGACGATGTCCTAAATAATCATGATATTGTCTTGGAAGTACCAACACCAAGACAAATTCTACGTATCGCAATGAATTTAAAATATTTAATTGATAAGTTGGTTACTGTGGAATACGAACAAGAAGAAATCCTAAGAGACGATAACAATATCATTACAGATAAATTTGTTGAATTAGCCTATCAAGGTTGCGGCGGTGATCCAAAGGATAGAGCCAGTTACTTGAAATATCAAGCAGTGATCATATATGCTTTGTTAAACGTTTATTCGTGGTACAGAAACATTCAACAAACAGAGATTCATGAGGGGAAAATTATTGCTACTAAATTATGTATAATTCAAAAATTATGTCAAGTTATTATTGATAAAGAAGAAGCAAAGAAAAATAACTTACATTATTTATTTAACCACGTATTATTAAGACGTTATTCAATTTATGAAGTTGATAATGAATCAACTTTAATGAATGCTGTTGAATTAGCCACTGATCAACATTGTACAATTGTAATTGGATCAAGTGGATATCAGAGATGCTTGACTTGGTTATGGGACGGTTGGGTTATTCAATCACCAGATAATCCAAATAAATTCATAGCAGATGAAATTGTCGCACATAACTCATATGTGGATCATTTCACACCTCAGAGAATTAAGACACCAAAATATCAAAATTTCTTACAAATATTCTTTTCTATCATCTTTTTATTCTTATACTCATCAATTCTGAAGGAGAAAAAGTTTGTCGATAATTATAACCCAAGTAATACTGAAATTATTTTCATTTTGTTTACTTTAGGTTACATCATTGATGAAATCACAAAATTTTGTTATATTGGTTTGGCATACTTCCAATTTTGGACATGTTTAAATGGAGTATTATATATGTTAGTGACTATTTCATTAATATTTAGATTTATTGGACTGTTCAGTTCACATAAAAATTATGGTACTGTTGCTTATAGGTTAATGGCGTGTGCAGGTCCGTTGGTATGGTCTCGTTTACTACTTTATTTAGAAACACAGAAATTCATTGGTATCACCTTAGTTGTTGTGAAACATATGATGAGAGAATCTATAATTTTCTTCTTTTTGCTAATTTTATTCCTAGTCGGTTTCCTTCAAGGGTTTGTAGGATTGGATTTATCAGATGGGGAACTAGATGTCACTAATTTAGTTATTGATAATTTATTAGCAACCATTATTGGATCTGGTGAATTTTCATTATTTGAAAATTTTGCTTCACCTTATGCAAGTATCTTATTTTATTGTTACTCATTTATCATTTCTGTCATTCTATTAAATATCCTAATTGCATTCTTTTCCAACGCTTATCAAAATGTTGTAGATGATGCAGACATTGAATACATGTGTCTAATGTCACAAAAGACACTGAGATTCATAAGGGCACCGGATGAAGATGTCTTTGTTCCACCATTTAATTTGGTAGAAGTTGTATTATTTGTCGTATTGAAAGGCCAGTCCAATAATACAAAACAAACTATAATGACTGTAGTTATGACTATTTTATATAGTCCATTGTTAATGGTGACATCGTTATGGGAGGTTAGAACCGCCGGTAGAATTAATTATAACAGATTATGGGGTCTGCCTGATGACGCTAATAAGAAAGATACAATTTGGGATCTGACAGATGGTTATGTCGAGGCTAATGCAAATATGTTAAGAGGTATAGGTTCTGATATTGCTATAGAGGCAACCATGCATAAAAATAGAGAAATGACTATTGCTCAAAGTAGAGAAGAAAAGAGAGATGGGAAATTCCTAGTAAGTAAAAAATGGTATGAGGAAATTGAACAAACGGTTCCGAAGAAAGATGATTCTATATCTGAATTGAAACAAGTGATACAAAGTCAACGTAATGATATGGATGCATTAGCATTAAAGATAGATAACTTGATGAAACTTATCACTGTTCAAGGCAATCCTGACAATAATGAGTAATGATTCTTCTAAATTTGTGTACTCTTGATATTATATGATTATATTTTTTTTTTATTCTTTCGTATATATTGTTATATATGTAATATATTTATTTTATTTGTTGTTAATATATTATACCCATCTAACAACTACAAGCAGACGCATTTTCACTTGCATTAGCAGTATTGGCCAGATTAATTCTTTGATCCTCTGTAACATTCAGACCATTATTATTGTTATGTTCATCTTCTGGACCCTTTAATGGAATCTTTTCACCAATACCCAAGAAGACTTCACTGATGTTAGTACCTGTCTTAGCACTTGTTTCAAAAAATAATAAGCCTTCTTCTTCAGCTAATTTTTCTGCTTCCTCCTTTGCTACTTTCCTTTCACTTTCATTATCTTCAAGGATATCTATCTTATTCCCTACTAAAGCAATTATAATATTTTTATTAGCCTGTTCATGTAATTCTTTAACCCAATGACGAGCTTTTATAAAAGATTGTGGTTTTGTAACATCGTATACCACTAAAGCAGCTTGAGCATTTCTATAATACATTGGAGCCAAAGAGGCAAATCTTTCTTGACCAGCTGTATCCCATATTTCGAATTTAACTGTATAATCATTAATATTAACTCTTTGTGTTAAAAATGCTGCACCAATTGTAGGTTCTTTATTTTCTGAGAAATCATTAGATACAAATCTTAATACGATAGATGATTTCCCTACTGCTGCTTCACCTAACAAAACTAATTTAATGGAAGTTATTGGATTACTCATATTGTGTGATATTTGTGTGGTTTTTTGTTATGTATATTTATTGATATTATCTTGTAATTGAAATACAATACCATATATCTGTTATATATCTTGTTATCACTCTTAAATGTGTTTACAGTCTCTTGTTTGCACTAATAGGGATTAATCAGATTGTTCTGTCAATCTGACTTCGCTATGATTATTATTTTAATTTTCCCTTTCTTACCGCATTCGTAAAAAAATAAATTTAGCAGGCATTAGCGTATAATCGTTTACACATAATGCGGGCAAGTATAGGATATGATCCATAGTTGTACATATAGATATCATTAATTAAGGTCAGGTATATATTGTTATTTAAATTATAATTTGGCTTTTGGTGGAGTAGTAGCCTCGTTATTAATCTCTAATGACCCATCCTTCTTATCGGATTCACCAAAGAAGGCAACTGTTACTGTTAAATCATCTCTATATTTTCTACTCATTGGCGATGGAATACTTGCTAATGTAGAAACATATTGTTTTTGACCACCTGCACTTAATGCGTTTCTAATCAAGTGAGTAGCTACATTTGAATCTTCTAGTATATAGTTTGTAGTATTGGAATTTTCATTCTTCTTATATCTAAATGCAGGTCTTTGTGCAGATTTATCTTCAGTAATATCTTTTACTTGCGGTAAAGTTGCAGTTAATTTTTTGTTTGTTGTTTGTGACATGTACTGCTCTTGCCATTTTGCTACTAATCCAACAATTTCTTCATTAGTTAATAATTCAAATAAACCATCTGAACCCATCACCATGAATTTAATATTGGATTTGATCTCTGTAGTTGTGATTTCAGGTTTAGCAGTAACATAAGGTGGAGTCAATAAATCTCTTGGTTCACTTCTGAAATATACTTTAACATAATCAGGTAAATCTGTTAATTTTTGTCCATCTACATCTTTCAATTTATAACGATAATCACCAAATGCACGACTTGGTTGTAAACATCCAAGGACTCTACCTCTACGTACCGCATTTGGTTCACCTGGATGTTCCTTTTGAATTCTTGTTACTTCATCCATATTATCACCAGTTTGATCAATAGATAAAGCTTGCACAAACCATTCATTATTTTCATCGATACCACCAATTAGTGCACGAGAATCACCTGTTACAGCAACTTTCAAAGTATTATCCTTAGAACTATATAATGATAACAATGCACAAGAACCTGAAATCGCAGGTAATACATTAACCATATTTTCTTGAGTCGGTTCCTTGAATAATTGTTTGAAAGATTGTTGTACAATATCTTGATCTAATTGAACGAACGCGGTACTGATTGCATTGTCTACCTCTGTTGAAATTCCATTAGTTTTCTTGTCAGTAGTATAGAATGGAGATAATTGTTTAGCAACGTATCTAACCATATCCTTAGATAATTTAGCTGAAGTGAATGGACCACTATGACCATCAAAGATACCGAAGAAATATAAATCATCTTCTTCATTATTTGAAGTTGGGACTGTAATTACTTGTTCGACATGATTATCCTCAATTGGATTATTTGAAGGTAATTGTGAAATATCGTATCTTTGTATCCCTTTATTTCTATTAACTATATAACTTTGTTCCAAACCACGTAATTTTTTATTAATCTCTTCATTTGTTAATAATGTAATTGAATCACTCTTATTGTTAACATTTGTTGAATAATGTTTAATACCATCGATGGAATCTAATGATATTGGACTAGATTTATATAACCATGAACATGATAGGAACAAAAGACCAGATCCACCTAATAGCACCCAACCTAGATCCTTTTTAAGTTTCTTTTTGTCATTGAAAAGGAGCCTATGTGTAGTTCTGGTATTTGAAGTATAATGTAGTTGTCTTATATTACGATTATTAATGAATGATCTATGAACAAATCTATTCATCCATTCACTGTGGCGACCATACCGACTAATCAGTCTACTTGTTTGAGACAACATCGCAAATTAGGACTTTGTACCGTAGGATATTTGTGCACTTTACAGAGGGGACTAATTTTCCTAGATAAAATCTCTTATACAGTTTCTCATCTCCTTTTATGTTACTGTTATCACAGACAATAGTCACTGATCGAACACCATAATTGTCCCCGATTGCAACTGACTCAGCGACGCGCCATTGAATCTTCATTATGTACACGATAAGAGATGGAACTAGCGATAAGAACAAACAATATCTGATTAGTAGATCGAATTGACCTTCACTAACTTCGATCCATTACAAATGAGCAAGTAACATTTAAATGATCGTTAGAGTATTCGAACCCTTTAAAATAATTAAGTGAGTTCAAAATTCTCATTTTTATCACTTCCCACGACACTGTATAACAAATTTTCATCAATTTCTCACTTTGTTCACGTAGCGACACAGAGAGCGGCCATCGCCAAATTTTTCAATTTTTCATTGATTTTGTTTCAATGATGTGATGACCTTTCAACAGTACAATTTATAACTAGTAGGTGTAGTTATAACGATACTTATAAAAGAGTAGTAGTTAGTCTATATTATAATAAGATACCAACAGAGAGAAAAAAACTATCAACCTGTAAAGATGCCTCCAAAGAGAAATAACAAACAGCAACAAACCAAAAAGAAAGACAATGTCGATAAGACATTCGGTATGAAGAATAAGAATAGATCCACTAGAGTTCAAAAATATATTAAACAAGTTGAACAACAAGGTGTAGATCCAGCTAAGGAAGAAATGAGACGTAGAAAAGCTGAAGAGAAATTCATGAGAGAAGCACAAGAAGCTGAACGTAGATTATTATTTAATAATGTCTCTGATCAAAGAGTTCGTGCTGGTGTCGATCCAAAGACTGTTGTTTGTGCTTTATTTAAGATGGGTAATTGTAACAAGGGTTCTAAGTGTAAATTCTCACATGATTTGAATGTTGGTAGAAGAGTCGAAAAGAAGGATCTGTATCAAGATGCTAGACAAGAGAAAGAACAAGATACAATGGATAATTGGGATGAAGAAAAATTAAGAAAAGTTATTTTGTCTAAACATGGTAATCCAAAGACTACGACGGATAAAGTTTGTAAATATTTCATCGAAGCTGTTGAAAATGGTAAATATGGTTGGTTTTGGATTTGTCCAAATAATGGTGATAAATGTATGTATAAACATTCTTTACCAGAAGGTTTCGAATTAAAGACAAAAGAACAAAGAAGATTAGAAAAAGAGGCTTTAGAAAATCAACCAAAGATTACTTTAGAAGAATTTATTGAAACTGAAAGAGGTTATTTAGATAAAACTAAATTAACTCCAATTACAATTGAAAATTTCGCTGAATGGAAGAAAAGTCATATTATTGCAAGAATTAATGCCGAAAAGAAATTAAATGAAAAGAAGAAACCAACAGGTCGTGAAGTCATACAAAAATTAACTAGTAATGGTAACATTCTTATCGATGAAGATACCGCTGCCGCTGATGAGGATACAGAAAGTTTATACTCTGTTGGTGCTAATGAAGAACAAGGTTCAGCATGGGATTTAACAGAATTTACAGATGCATTAAAGGAAGCTGATCATAAGGATGATAGTGGGATTAAAGATTATGGTGATGGGTCTAATCCAACTTTTGAAATTAAGACACGTTAATCTTTATAATAGAAAAATCACACATCTCATATGGTTATAACATTCTGAAAATTTGGTTATTGCATATTGACAATAGTTTTTTGAATGCTGATATCATCAATTCACATAGCATATTCATTTTTCCTCTCTTTATCTTATAAATATATGGCATAATAATATCATATTATTATCAACCGTCTATATAAATATATGTATAATACAACTTTCTAATATCAAAATAATTATCGAAAAAAAAGACACGAATGATTTATTATTACTATTTACATAAATTTGAATTTTTAAAAAGGTTTATTATATATCTGTTCAGAGAAGAGTTCTCTGTCTTCCAACAGTTTCTTGAAATCAGTTCCAATTAAGCTATGGATGGAACTTTGCGTTATGACACCTTTCTCACATAAAATTGAAATAGATTCATCCTGGAAGTCAACTTTAAATTTAGGACCACTAAAATATTTCCATTTATCGCTTTTCAAAGTGGTCATTGTAGTGATGATGTCATCATTTATACTATTTGTTTCATCACAATAAAATATTGGAATCTTAGAATTGGTATCACCTCTGAAATCAGTTTGAAACCCATGTGAACAAATATTTACGAATTCCTCAGTGGATGGTAACGAGATATTAGATATATCAGAACGAACACTGTCAACACTTGCGCTATCCCAATGAATACCTGGAATATCTTTAGGTTTCAATAATCCGTGGAATTTGTTCAAGTTTGATTTGACAAGCATAGTACCGTGATGATACGCTTTACCTTGTGCAATCTTGAATGCACTCCCACTACATTTCTTATCATTATATAATATATCGCTTCTTTTATTCAATGATACAGGTAAAGTTTTATCGTACGACAATAACCATTTCACAATTAATTCATTAAAGAAATTAGAATGGAATTCATTCCTTGAAGTTATAAAAGAATAATTAACATTACCTAAATCATGGATTACAGTACCTCCGCCAGAAAGTCTTCTCAGTACTTCATAGCCTTGTTTCTTGAGTTCAGATAGGTACAATTCCTGCCATACTGTTTGATTTTTACCAATTACTGCACATTTATTATTTACATAGAATAACAATCTGTGATTTGGATATATTTTATTAGTAACTTCTTTTGAAACTGGAGTATTTCTGAATATATAATCTTCTAATGATAAATTATAATATGGATTATGTGATAAACTTCTAATAATGAACCTCCCAGAAGATTTAACTTTGTCTCGTAATTCCATACCAGACAAAGGGAGCTGTTCAATCTCGAATAAATTCTGCAGATCTCTATTCAAATCATCAGCTTCAGATATCTCGATCTGTTTAGTTGAATCTTCTTTGACTTTTGTTACATTCTTAGCTGGAGGAGTAAACATTTCTGAATACATTGTATTAAAATGCTTGTATTTGTCATCTGATTCATCTATATCAAAGGGTGTCTGTGTAGTTACATTTCGTATGGATCTATACCATATTTTGTCAATACGTTTCGGGAAATGATACAATTTTAACATATTTACAGGAACTTAATCTTATTTCGTATCTCAATTACCTGACTAAATAATATATATGCATAATTATATTCTCGATGAGCTCACTTTGATATTTGTTGTCTGCCATTCGATGGCCCAGATTAACCCTTCATCGCAACTAGCGTGCATGCACAGTGCGAACAATTTTTCAACTCAGGCCCGCAGTGCAAATGAAAATAAAATTTCAATGAATCAATATATCAATGATATAAGTACAGAACTTCAATAAATAGTTGTCCCAGGATATCACTAGTTCGTACGATATATCGATCTCGAATCACGTAACCATATAATAGATATCACAATGGATGACGATACTCAAAGTTTTATCAAGAAATGTTTATTCACTAAGAATTTCAATAATCCAAGCAAACCTATCCAAGATAATAGACTAGTATCAACAGTACTTCTGACACCAACAGATGGTGGTCAAATTAACAAATTAAGGAAAAGTAAACGATCAATGAAAATCAAGACGATGTATGCATATGAAAGACATACTTTGAATAGCAGTCATCCAAATTATAGAAAAGTTATGAAACATTCAAAGAATTCATTAAAACAATATATTTCAGATTGTAAGAAGTCATCAAAGAAAGCTAGAATTATTGCAAAAAACAATAAGTTAGCTACACGGGAACAATTGGATACATATTTACAAGAGAAAGAGAAAGATATATTTAAAGCGTTACCACAATATGATTCATTTGCACCAATGTATGAAGAATTTTGGTTAGGTTATATAAAGGATGTGTTAGGAGTAAGTGAACCAGTACCAGTAGGACAGAGACCACATATCAATGGACCAAATTCGTTGATGAAACTTTCAATGGCTGATTATAATGGTTCCTTATTGAAAGTAGTGAAAAGTAAAAATAAAAATATGATAGGTATCGAAGGTATAATAATTTGGGATAGTCAAAAATCATTTATAATGGTAACAAAGGGGAGACTTGTTGATAATCTTAAAATCATACCGAAGAAAGGTACGGTATTTGGATTTGAAGTTCCTATTAATGATGAAGAAGCATTACAATATTCTATATTAGGTGATAGATTTAAATATAGAAGTGTAGATAGAGCAAGCAGGAAATTCAAGTCACGTAGATGTGATGATATGCTGTATTATTTACATGATGACTTAGATACGTGATATCACGGCTGATATTATATATACCTCATATATAAAATTACAGATATATGTAAATCATATAACCGCGAGTTGCATCAATCACAGAACACTTTAATCGAACAAATTTAACAAATATATATATATTATATGTTGATCAGATGATCTATAGACTTCTTTATACATAGTAAGTGACACTTATCGACACTCTTTCCTATTGTCATCTGTCTACATTGGGTTTCTCACATACAAATTTCTTCGCCTGCAATCGCACACTTCAATAGAGACGAACTGCGAAACGAATGCCAGAACGATAGATCATTCATAGAATGAATGATCTATAGGACACACATCAATTAAACCATTCAAACTAACAGCTATTCAAGTAACCACAAATTAAGATCGAATTAACAAGATTACTGCAGCGTGGATAATAGAGAATGGAGACCTTTGGATTTTATGAGAAATATTATGATCCTGGTTTGATACCGAATTCATTTGATGGCAAAAGTTATGAACAACTGAAATCTACTGGGGACAGTAAACTTAGCCAAGATTTTAAACTACTTATGAAATGTTTTGATTCCTTAGAACAGAGAGTTATGGAACATCAGCTTATTTATGAGAATTTCGACATCACATATGAGAATCCCCTGGAACGTGCATTAGGTATAAATAATGAAGGGCATGCAAGGTACACGATATTAAATATTTGTAATGAATTGACAACCGAAAAGATTAGACAAGATGATTACAATGACAACGACTTAGAGTTTAAACGAATTAAATTTGTAAATCAAGGTAAAGTTGTTACTGATGTTTGGAGTTATATTGTTTACAGATATCAAAAATTGTGTCGAGTAATGTTTCAAAGATATGATGAAATATTGAAAGATAAGAAAGAAATTGGAATATCAGATAAGTATCAATATGAAATTTGTTTCTATAAACTTTGGATCTTTTGTTATGATGATTTTTTGAAAGTAATGAAGATGGTAAGATTTATTTTTGATTATTTTATCGACAGTTTTTCGAAAGTGATTATTGCTAATCAATCAAGAATTACAGGTGATGTAATAATGCATACTCTATTTTTTAAGACATTAGCAGATACATATAAGGATCAAATGGAAGTTTTCGTACATGATTTCATCAACACAAGAAGACAGTGTGAGATAATTGAAGATGCTGGTCCACATATGTTAATTAGACCTACCGACGATGATTTTTGGTTACATTTAATTAATTTACCATTAGGAATCGATGTGAAAAAAAATTTCCTTGAGAATATAAAAAGATATTATTCGAAATTTAACCAAGAAAAGGAATATCCTTTGCATGATCGTACATTTTCTGTGTGTAACAGAATAGACCACCATGGGCGAAAAGAATGTAGTTTGGGGAATGAATTCGAAGATCTTGATCCACATCTTGTACGTCAAGTAGTTTCTGGTGCAGTTCTCGTAGAAGGTAAATTATTTGAGACTATTTTTAAGGACTGTTTAAGTGAACCTTATACTTACAAAAAAAGAAAAAAATTTGTTGAAACTTATTTACATGGTTTTGACTTTGATTTTGCACATGGTTTTTTGAATCATAAATATTTTGTTGAAGAGGAGAAAAGAGTTATCACTAATTACATTCATGATTCTTATAAAACGAAGGATAAAGCTGCATTGTTCACATGTCTTTTAAAGATTCAAGGTTTCTTCATTGGGAAAGAATGGGAGGAGTTAGTTAGCGGGATAGTTAAAAATTACCTGGCGAAGAATAATTTATCTTTGATTGATCTATTTATGGAACGTTTTGAAAAGGAAGTTAAAATACTAATTGAAACACTTCGTTGGTGTGGAAATGATCCTGAAGGAGGTAAGGATATTAGAACACTAAACCATCATGATATGAAACTTATAAGTAAACCTGAAAGACCACATTTTAGTCTATATTTAAAAACACAAATGGTTAAGATGCCTAAAAGATATGAATTTGGATCTTACTTACCTAAAGTTATGCTAGATTTTTATTTTAGAGAGTTGATTAGAAATTTTGGTGAGTTTTCAAAATTATTAACTATGAAAAACTCGTTACCATTAAAATTAATTCAACAATTAAACAACGATTATAGTACTTCTGACGATATGACTGAATTGGACAAACTTTACAGAAGTATTGTAGAATTATATAAAATGGGGCCACCTGATAATGGTGAAGACAGTAAAAATTTCGGAATGTCGGAATGTGATGCATTAATTTTACAAAGAAACCAATACTATGATTCTTTATCACAAAATGATTATAAAGATATGAAATTACCGAATGAAATTGTCGAGAGATGGGAAGTAGTAAAAGAAGATTATGAAAAACAGGCCAAAAATAGTGATTTTAAAACTATTGTTCCTGTATATCAGTTACAACGTTGTGAAGTGAATTCTCCTTATAAGATACCAAATAGTGATAGACCGCTACTACTTGATTTAACTCTATATCAAACATGTGTTTTACAAGAATTTAATGACAAGGATGAATTATCATTTAATGAATTACATACATTAACGAACTTGGATAAGAATATTTTGCAAGCTGTATTGAAATCATTTGTATCAGCTGGCATAATGACTAAAGCAGGTGCGAACGTTAGATTAAACTTAGATTATCAACCAAATATGGATAAAATTGAGTTTAATAAGATTGCTATACCAATGAGTAAGATTTCCACGGGACCATCAGATAAAACCAACACAAAATCAACAAGTGGAATTTCTAAAAAGACAGGAAAACAAACCATTGTACATAAAGAAGGTTTGGGTTCATATTGGAAACAAGAGTTACTAAAAGCGGCAATCGTAAGGACAGTAAAGGCATCTGATATCAAATATACAGAACAGGAATTGATCGTCGATGTAAGAAACCAAGTAAATGACTTCAGTGTTGGTGAATTCAACGCGGCCATGACTGTCTTACTGAGAGACAAGTATATATTCAAGATCGACGGTAAGTATGCATATAACATGGAATGAGACTGATACCATTACCTGTTTCTAGTTTCATTTCAATAAATACATTCATCAATTCTTCTTTCAGTACATACACATATATATACATCAAATAAGCCCTAAGTGAAATTTCAATCAGATTGCCTCGCTTCAACTGCCACATAGACGCCGAAGAAGAAGAAAATTTTTCAATGAAATTTCGTTTTTCGGAACAGGATGTTTCGTATATAAACAGCAGACTCTTTGACAAATCGGTGAAACTTTTGAATACAACTCTTACGATATTGTGAAGCACATATATTAGTACGGTTGTCAAGTGTCTCTTGATAGCTGTTAGTGCCTCAAGTTACTCTATGAGCGGAAGTGAGTCGAACACATACAACAGTAGTTGTTATGTACAATATTCCGGAACACACGGGTTTTTTCAATAAACTTTTGTGAATCGATTATATTGTACACATGTGAATTTATTTAGAGAAGATAATTTAAGTGATGATATATTACAACAGTGCATAGTTCAACTGATTGTATTCAAAATGAAGATACCAAAAACATCGAATTTAGTCTTTCGCTCCTATCTGATTTCTTTTCTAATAAATGACATATATTTGTATTCGACTACCTCATAATTTCCGACTCCTTATTCAACGATGTATTCTCTTGAAATCTTTTTTTAGTTAAATAGTCTTGATTAGTAATAATCATCCTGTTTATGACAATGATGCCCATTGTCTTCGTAAAACAGTCTAATATTGACAGCGTGATCACAATATTTCTTACACACAAATGAACAAAGAACAATAAGTCTGAAAGCGGTATTTCCATTGATAGTTTAATAAACAATATAACGAGGGGTAAGGCAAGGTAACATCGAAACAGTTTTGAAAGAATCATTTTTTTTACAAATTGATATTTAAACCCTTGTATAATCTTCGAATAATCTAACTATACATTTTTAGAATTCATTGTCTCCTGAACAGTACATTTTAATACTACAAGAAATCTAGCTCCAACTTTATTGAATTCCTAAATTAAACATGATATCGAATCTTTTCCTGGAATCTGTAGAAAATGCAGTCGCAGAGTCACTTAAAAACAATAAGACTCTAGTTGTCTATAATAATGAATCTACTGATGATTCAGACCAATGGTTAAATCAATGGTTTCATGCAAATGATGAAAATGTATCCCTTTTACAAAATGCTGCCGTTTGGTTGAAATTGACTAAGGGTTCCACTCAATTTCAATATTTTGAACAAATATTCCCAAATGTTGTTGTTCCTAGTGTTTATTTGGTATTTAATGGGAAAATTAATGCAATTTTACATGGGGAACCAAATGATACCCTTTGGGATAAATTGATTCAATCATTACATGTTAATTTAAATACAAAACCTGAATCAAAGGAAGAACAGAAGAAACCACAGCCTAAACAAACTAGTGATAGACAGGAGTCATCGGAAACGTTTAGAGAGCAAGTTCAAGAAACTACACAACAAGTCTACCATGAAGAAGTATTGAAGGAAAGAAAAGCAGAAAGAGAAGAACGTGATCGTATCTTAAAATTGCTAGAAGCAGATAAGGAAGAAAGAAAAGCTGCACAATCACATGCAATCGCAACAGAAGTTGAACAAATGGAAGTACGTGATAATATCAAGGATCCAAAAAGGTTACATACAGAAAATTGTGTACTCCAAATTAAATTAACCAATAGTGAAACTTTAACGCGTAGCTTTAAATCAAATGATATGTTGAATGAAGTGAGAACTTGGGTCGATGTAAATAGAACTGATGGAGATCATCCTTATGTATTCCATAGAAGTATTCCACGTATGACCTTTTCAGAATCTGACGAAATGAAGACATTAGAACAACTAGAATTGACTCCCAGAAGTGCCTTAATTTTACAACCTTTAAATATAGCTAATAAAAACATTAAAATTGCGGAAGCACAACAGGCAGGTATCTTTAATAGAGTTTATACAGGGTTCTCATCATGGTTAGGTGGTGCCCAACAACAACAGAACGATCAAACATCTATGCCTTATAGACCCCCAGAACATGTAACTGAATATGGTAATTCGAGATCCTCATCCCGTTTCTCTAGTAACAATAACAATAACTCACAGATACATAGAGAACAATCAGAAACAAATTTAAATTCTAGGTCGGTGACTCCGAATGTTTATCAACTAGTTAATTCAGATGATATAAACGATGATAAAGAAAAAAATACGTATAATGGTAATAATGTTTCTTTAGAAAAGAAAGATGATGACAAAAAATAATTAAATTAATATTGCTTAATGGATATATCAAAAATATGTTATTGGTTCAATGTTGTAACTTTTTTTCCAATATATATATATATATATATAATGTAATGTATAAATTGATTAATTGCCTGAAATATATATAAATTCATGCATAATTCTAGATGTGGAATTACTATTCATGCGTTGGTCTTAATGATATAGTATTCATACAGCAGGCTCTGCGACTTTTTTATTCGTTTCTTTAACTTTGTTTTCTTGGATTTCTTGGTTATTTGTATCAGCGATCTTAACATTTCTTAAACGCTCTAGTAACTCGGATTCGTCTTCTGTTGGTGTAGATTCTTTCACAGGTGTCGCATTCTTATTCTTTTCATCAGTCATCTTTTGTTCAAGTTCAGCCAATTCCTGATCAATATCATCATCGGCAATCTTGTTGGTAACGTCATTTGAACTAGATAGTAAGTCATTTAATTCAGTAGCCTTTTCATTCTCGGACTCGATATTATCTAACAGGTCTGTAACCTTATCCACCGTCCCAATATATGTATTAATCGATTTTATGGCGTCATGTGATTGTTGTAAGGTATCGAACATCGTCTTGTTAGATACCGATATATTTAACTGTCGTAGCATGTCATTCAAATTACTCTGGTTCCCATATAATTTCTCTAGATGTCGTTGCGATAAAATTTTGTTTCTGATTAGATCTTTCTGAACATTCTTTGATAATGACCTAAACACCTTAGAATGTGATTTATTTTCAATCCGAGTAATATCATTCTCTAATTTCTCAGTTTGTCTATTAAGCAATAGTAATGTATTTTTAATATCGACAATTGCAGAATCTACATCCGTGATAGACGAATCAGCTCCCGTTTCTCCTACCTTGGTTGATGTTTGAAATACCTTTATTACGTCGTCTTTACATACAATTAATTTGGAGTAGTACTGAAGGTAAAATAAAATGATATCTTGACTGTATTTATCGTTCCACTGTTCGCTGATTCCAGTTTTAATTAGGAATTGATTTCGACTTAATACAAAATCAGATGGTTCAGATGCTTTATCAATGATATTATCTCGGGTCTTTGCAGCTATTGCTAATGCAGCTGCCTTCATGTTGTCCCTGATTATTAGGTTCACATCTTTTAAATATGTATCTTTATCTGCGGTGGATCTGGTGGTATATTCCTTACTGTTGTCTAAGCCCAGTAATCCAAATAATTTGGTTAGTAGACCAACGGTTCTAGTGCTATTTCTGTCAGTGTCAGTCCATTCAGTATCGAAGAATGTTTCCGATGGGATCAAAATGTTCTCACCAATAAAATTATCAAGTACTTCATCAATACTTTTCGGTTCCCCATATATATCAATGGACAGTTTATGTAATAACGGTTTACCACATTTTATGGATAGAGTATTCTTGTCGTTTAATAGATGTTTAATGAAATATTTTTTCCATGTGTTAATATTTGCCTGGTATCCCTCAGGGTTAAGATCTTTTAGCTCTCTAAAATCCTTGTAAAGTGAACCGAGCCGACTTTCAGGAAGATCTATCTCATTATTCATTCTTTATTTACTGATATAATGTAAATATTTTGTTTTATATTGATATTCAATACGTTTTGGATGGTATTACTTACATCTAATAACAATATAATCATGCTTTAAGGAATTTCACCTTTTGATTGATTAAGGCACTTTTCAAAAAAAAAAATAACAAAAAAAGGACGAAACATATAAATTTATACTTTCCGTAAGAACTTCAAACACTAAATTCTAGAAATCTTGTTAAATCAATAAAGTTAATTTTTTTATATTTTACAAAGTATATACCTACACCAATTAAAATTACATTGTTACATATATGAAATAGAAGTACATTATCATCACAAGTACAGAGAACCTGCAGAAACGATATCTCTATGAATCATTTTAACAATTGTTTCCATCTTTTCCTTCAATGCTGTGTTACCAATAGTGTTAGCTACATCTACTAATTCCTTGACTAATTCTTCTAGTCTCTTAAACATTCTGATCAAAGAACCTTCGTAGACATCTGTCATTTTACAAATTTGTGTGAATGTAGCACCTTTACACCATTCATATACAACTTCCATCAATTCGTGTCTAAAACTTTCAACATAATCCTTTTCGACAACCTCTATTTTAGAATCCTTCATGATCTTAGCAATTTTGGACGCAATTTCTCTCATATTCTTTAATGGTTCAGCTAATTCTGGTTTTAATCTTGGAGCTTCTTTACAACGTTCTTGGAATGCGAAACAGGATAATAAAGCAGCAGCTTGTTCTGGTTTTAATTCGTTGAAGTTACCGTTAAAGATTAATTCTGTTAATAATAATTCATCACCACTTGAAATTTCACATGCAACTCTACCTTTCAATTCAATAATATCATTTGGTGTAGAGAAACCTAATCTTCTTAGAACTCTCTTTCTACGACGTAAATCATCAAGTTGAATTACTGATTGAGATTCATTAATCTTATGCTTTAACTTTCTCATATCCTCTTGAAGAGCATGCTTTTTACTATATTTATTGTATAATTCTTCTAGTCTGATAGAGTTTGTCAATGGGTTACTTGTCAGTTTATCTTCTAGAACTTGAATCTTTCTTAATAGTGTCTTGAAATCCTCATCCTCAATCTTCATATTTTTAATAGGGTCAATTAATGGAATACCTTCTGGGAATCTACGTTTAACTTCCTTTAGAGACTTACCGACTGTTTCCTTTTGGCCACTAGCTCTGATATCCTTTGGCATGAAAAGACGTAAATTACCAATAGCCTCAATTGAATTCAATGTAATTGGAATAATGGCACAGATGGATTTTTCACCTTCTTGTGCCGGACGAATACCTTCTGGGAATACTGGGTTAAACGGCTTAACTAAGTTTATTGGAGAATCAGCATACATAGTATTAACCACAACATTTACGAAATAAGATTCATGATCACTGTATTCTTCAGTTGGATTACGTCTGTTAATTCTCTTGGCAAAATCAATAACTGCACCCCATCCGTAATCAGCCTTACCATCGATATTAATTTTAATCAACCTACCTGGTTGTAAGAAACTTAAAGAGTTAGCTGGATGAGTGATAATTTTTCTGACATCATCATTATAACCAGCTAAGGTTTGTCTGACTTCGTAATATTCCTTAACATTAGCTTCATCCTCTATAACAATATCGGTTTCTTCTTTACCAATTTCAAGCAGTTTCTTCTCCATAATAGGAACAGAAACAATATTTTGGAATTGATAGAAAGAGTGTTCTAACATAAACTCAGGAGAAATACCTTCAACTCTCATCAAGTTTAGAATCATGTTGTACCCTAGATGGAAAGCGGAATCAAGTCTATCGGCTTGACCTTTAACCATACCCTTAGCAACTTGAGGTTCCATCTTTTCGTCAATCATCATAATAACAATACCACGATCATCTAGACCACGACGACCTGCACGACCAGACATTTGAATATATTCACCACCAGAGACCCAACGGAATTGTTGGCCGTCCCATTTTCTGACGGATGTGAAAACAACAGTCTTAGCAGGCATATTCAAACCGATTGAGAAAGTTTCAGTTGCAAATAAGACCTTTAAGAAACCTTCTTGGAAAAGAATTTCAATAACTTCCTTTAAAATAGGCAGTAAACCGGAATGATGGATACCAATACCTCTTCTCAAAAGTGGTAAAATATGTTTAATTTGAGGTAATTCTCTATCAGTTTCAGGTAATAATGCAATAGCATTGTTGAAAATTTTTGTTAGTGCATCCTTTTCGTCATCAGAGTTGAAATCTAATTTGGACATCTTTAACGCTAATTCTTCACAGTCACGTTTACTGAAAGAGAAAACAATAACTGGGTTATACTTCTTTTTCCAGATCATTTTAACAATCTTATAAATATCACCCTTTGCATCACCCTTGGCAGCACCACCTTTAAAGGTTTGGCCCTTTTTACCTCTGGAGTTTGTAGATCCAGAGTCATCACCAGTTTGGTTACTTATAGAAGCCATTGCCTTTTGGAAATTTTCTTCTCTAAATGTACTTTTTTCATCAACGACCAAATATATACCGTCACCATGGGCTGGGAATAAATAATGTTGTAATGGAGTTGGACGGAAGTTAGTGTAAACAATATGACAAGGCTGAGAATGAATCTTACAAATCCACTCAGCAAATTCCATAGCATTAGGAATAGTAGCAGATAAGAAAACATATCTAACCTTGTCTGGCAATAGAATAATAGTTTCTTCCCACACGACACCACGCTCTTTGTCTCTCATATAATGCACTTCATCGAAAATAACCCATGCGACTTCTCTCATAACCTCACTACCTCTGTATAACATACTTCTCAAAATTTCTGTGGTCATAACTAAACAACCAGCATCTGGGTTAATTGTAATATCACCGGTCATTAAACCGACATCCCCAAATTCTGCTAATAATTCTCTGTATTTTTGGTTGGATAAAGCCTTGATAGGGGAAGTATAGATAACTCTCTGCTTATCTCTTAGGGATTGGGCAATAGCATATTCTGCAACCACCGTCTTACCAGCAGATGTATGTGCAGAAACTAAAACAGATTCTCCTCTATCAATACAAGAAACAGCAGTATCTTGAAAAGGATCTAATGTGAATGGGTATGTTCTTGCTTCATTAACTCTTTTATGTTCAGCAATAGGCTTATAGTCATAATTTGGAGGAAGAGCGACTTGATGACGGACTTGATGCGATAACTTAACTTTACCATCTTCCTCAACTTGAGTAGTCGCAGTATTGGTTAAACCCTTTGATGCATCAACTTCTCTCGAGGCTTCTTGTTCAAAAGCATCGGTGACAACTGGGACAGTTGGTTCTTCTTTCTTCTTCTTGATCTGAGCAGGTTTATTAGGTCTTATTTTCTTTGTTGAGTCGTCTTCATTATCAGATAAGTCACGTTTCTTATTATCCTGTTGTGGTAGGTTCTCATTAACTTCTTCGGTATCGGAAATGTCAATATTAATGTCTGGGTCTTCCCCGAAGACATCAAATAAACCAGAATCCATGTTGTTCTTTTTCTAAAGTATGTGGATTTGTGGTGATAGTGGTATGTATACGTTTAAAAGGTTATGACTTCTATATACTACCATGTTATGTATTTTATATAAAATTGTGGTAGTAACTATACACTCATCGCTGAATATTGTTCGGATGAAACTTTTTCAAAATTTTCAGTACTTCGCGATGAGGATGTGTGGGTGTCTATGTATTCTGGACAAAACTTCATCAAGTCACCAAATCTGTAATGGTTAACAAGAATCAGGATATTACGAAGTGCTGTAATGAATATAGCTAATATAATTAGAATATGTATATATTTGTATATGAAATTAAATATGCAGTTTATTTACGGGGATTGATGTCCCCAATTGTTTTGGATTGTTTGCTAAAGTCTTGATAGTTCTTGACGTTGAATATTATGGTAATACATAAGTTGTTACGTTTCGTTCCCGACAAATCTGCATTATACCTCAACCTCGCTAACTATTTCATCCCTTGAGTTTACTAGATGTAAATTCTGTAATGTATTCCATTTTTCTCTATCGTACTCTCCTACCAGACCCTCTGGGTAAGTCGGTCCTGATTCCTGTGAGTAAATTGCGGACTCATCAGATGTTGGCTCTGCCGGAGTTAAAGAATTTTCGGTTCCTTGTTTTAATGTCACATTAAACATATCTTCTGAATTTATTAGGTATGTGTTTTCTGCATATCTATTTTGTAATAGTCTGCTGACATTCCTTGATGTTGTCTCATAAATTGCACTATTTCTTCTACTTGAATTAGCAGCTGAATTAGCAGTAGATACTGATTTTGAAGGTGAATGTTGATTTTGAAGTGAACGTAGATATGAAAAATCGACACTTCCACCTCGGGTATGTTCTCTTGGGTATAAATTGTGTATATCAAATGGATGATCGTTTGATCTGGAATGCGAATGAGTATCATTTAAATTTGTGATTGATAATTTTTTACTAAATCGTTTAAAACTGTTGGATTTAATTGGGGATGATTGAGTTGAAGCTGATATAATATTATTACTATTACCTGGGAATCTGAAGCTGACTTGGGAGTTCGACTTGACATGTGATGTAGATATGTGTAGCAAACTATTTACACCACTTATTGACTTTTGATGTTTTACACTCCCGGAGCTAATTATGGATACCAATGATTTGGTAGGTGAGTGGTTATTGGCGATTTCATTTGCCTCCCTATATGAATTTTCAACCATCATAGAAGTAGAATAATCATTTCTGAAACTTTCTTCCAGTAAATAACCTTGATCTTTTTCAGTAATACTCAATTCTTTCAAGTAATGGTCTAACTCACTAACAGCATCTGATGTTGAGATATTATCATTTTGAGGCAGTTTAGGTTCCTGTAATAGTCGTGGACTTTCTTCAATTTGTTTCAATGGAAATATGAAATTGTTTTTCCTTTTTAATGCTGGAGAAAATGGAATGTGATCAGAATCTTCTTTGTTAGGATTATCCAATTGTACGGTTAGACCAGTATTACTAATAACTCGCTTCTTTTGAATGTCTTCTGCTCTCTCTAAATATTTATCTCCATCTTTCTCCCACATATCTAATGTAACATTCTCAGGTAATTCGACATGAATTGGTTCTTCTATACCATAACTATCGTCTTGGAAGTATTCTCCAGGTACTTCAGATATATCTGCCAATTCGGTCTGTTCCACGATATCCAGACTTTGTTCGTGGGATGTTTGTGTAATTTCATGATCTGTTGTTTGTATGAATTGAGAGTTATCACTATGAAAATCAATTGATTCTCTACAGGAAGATTGATTCTGAGTAATTAGTGGTGACATCGGTCTTGTAATTTCTGTTTTAATGCTTGGGGCTATCTCATCAATAATTGCGCCTGATGGAATATTTAAAAATGATGGCAATAGTGTGTGATCCATTCTTTCAATGGCATCCCTCTCAGACTTCATTTGAACAGTCGGTTGCATATGATTTCCATGCAATATTGAAGATTGATTTCTAAAATGTGCTGGTTCGATAACCGTGGAAATAGGTCTTTCATACTTATTAATATTATTCACTTCAGTAGAAGATCCATTTGATAACATATTTAAGAAACTCTTCGGTAAATCAGATATGGTAGATAACCTTGTAACATAATTAGTGTTTAGGTTGACCTTATTGGTTGGTGATTGATTCAATTGATTCTGTTTATGTTGATTGTTCTTATTTTTGAATCGTGATGATAAAGAAAATGAAGGAGATTTAAATTTCAAAGAAGGTTTCTTTTGTATGCTATTTGATGCAGATGATCTTGATCTATATGAAAATTTTATTGGTGTCAATTGATGTCTTACTACAGAAGAATTGGAGACATCATCTGATGGTTTAATTCTACCCAATTCATTAAGTACCCAATTAGCTCTACTTTCAGGAGCTACAAAACCACTTGCCATATCAGGGGTCAGTGTTTGGGTTGAATTTTTTAGAGGGATAAATCTATCATCAATCGTAGCATCAATATTGAGTGACTGTAACTTTTTCTCATCATCCATTTGTTGCATTTTTTCAGATTCATCTATGTTTTTCTTAATAAAATCATCACAACCAGTAAATATACCATTGAAGAAAAGACAGAATAGTAATGTCACTTGAAATGCAATTGTTAAATGTTGATTAATCTTTTCAGTAGATTGTATATGCTTAGTTTTTTCATTGAAATATTGTACAGAACATGCTAAAGTTAATATTTGAAAGAAGACGTTAACTGCTCGTATAATATATTTATTGAACGGCAGGAATAGTAATAACCTTATCAATACTGTAAATGCATATGTGATGGATGAACATGCTATAATAATTAAGACAGCTCTATTTTCGTCAAACAATGAAGCTAACGAGATTGCTAATGAACCTGTAGCTAACGACACTGCTAGACTCAGTAGCGCTACCAATTCTAACATGATGATATGCTATTGTTGATCTATCTTCTATGTGTTGACGGTGTAGTGTAATATGATTCTTGATACTTTAGTTTCGTATATTCAAGTAATAATATAAAAAGTTTATAAATATTTATTTATTTAAAGAAAAGGATGATAAAAATATAGAATTGAAAAATAAGAATTAAAGGAATTATGTAAATTCTGATCTAAACATCAACAAAAGTTTGAGATCATCATTAAAGGCCCTACAACCTGCCCTAAGAAAAGCAGATAAGGAAAACATCGACTCGGTGAAATTTTCCATAAAGTGTTGTTTCAGTTTAAATTGATAAATAGTCAGGTCCTTATATTTATGTATTACCCTTTTAGGAAAAACATTAAAATTTTCATATAATTTTATTTCTGCGCGGCTTTGTCTTCGCTTCTTAGAAAAAATAACAGGCAGAGAAGTAGCATATCGTTTGCAGCAGGAGAACAACAACAACAGCAAATGATTCTTGCAACAACAAGGATATGATTTTGAATTTTGCATGGGCCACCGAGAATTTATGTAGATTACAGTTTCCAGCATACTGCATATGCACATCTTTTGGTTTCTCTGGCAACCGACTTCTATTGAATACCAAATAGTATAATGGTAGTGCAATATTCGATTTGTAATTGTCTACAAACTTATTTTGATTGAAATATGTTTATATATAAGACTATCTAGTACGGTATAATACGATCTCTGATTGTTTGAAATAACGTCTTCCATCTTCATCAATAATAACCAGACTCAAGTAGTTCTTCACTGTGAAATAATTACAACTCATATTTGGGATTAGGTCGTACCCTCCTAAAAATAGACGGATAGGAATTGTCTCACCTTTCACAGGTGAACCATCCATGATTTCGAATCTGATTGCCGTTGTATCTATTATAACACTATTTTGTTTTACACCTGAGGATTCCCTTGTGATCAAACTCAACTCCATGTATTTAACCCTAAGTCTTGTTAACAAGAAATATATTCTCCCTACTATAACATCCTTCAATGTATATTGCGATTTAACATATTCAAATTCAATATGCAAACAGTTATCGATACCTATATCTAACTTTACAGGTTTCGCTACAGCGTTATTCTTATCCTCTGCTGCAGTGTTTGATGTATCATTTTTATTTGTTGATGATTGATCTTGGTTATCCTTCGATTGGGACTCATCATTACCAGTATTCTGGGTATCATTCTCCTCAGTGTCATTTGTAATTCTCTTAGTACCAGTCTTGGTAATCGTCACATTATTAGGTGTTTTTGATATATCATTGTATAGATAGACCCAAAACTTTTTAATCTTAGATATATCTGTAGATTTCCTTGTTACAGTAACTTTAATATAATATGAAACATCTACATTTTTACCTCTATACGATTCATACATCTTAGCTAAATCCTTAAACACGAATGGGAAACTTTGCGAATGTTGTAATTCCCCTGCTGGACAAAGATCATAACTTAAATATAAAAATTGATCAACTTGTCTCTTTTTAGAATCTGTGGCACTATAATTTGATGCATTTGAAGATGCAGATGAACTTTTTGAAGCTGAACTAGATGGTGCTCCGCCTAGTTTTTGCATATCTATTGATCCTACCACTGAAATTTTTACACCTAGATGCTCTACTTGTTTACCTTCCCTAACACGAAGTGTCACTATACCTTTCAGAGATTCACCATCCTCTACTAGTGGTAATGATTCCTTTCTTGCATTGTTTGCTGAATTAACTGAGGTAGGGACCTCTACATGTTTTCTAGACTCTTCACCATCTAGCAAAATCTCAATATCTATCGGCGATTTGAAGAACATACTCATTTTGTCGCGAGTGCTTATTTTTCTTTGAATTATTATATGTGGTATTACAATCAATAATAGCCTATAAGGAGTGTATTTGTTGAATTCTCAGCTTGTTCTGTCGAGATATCAGTCAATGCATTCATCTTATAAGTGGGTGAATTTTTCCCGACCCTTGTTCCCTTGAGCCTCTCTAAATTTTGAGTGGTTGCTGTTGAAGGCGACGATGCGCCCACTGTAATCAACGTCACAACATACATCTGATCTTCCATGATAGATATATTTGACGGCAGATCCAGAAATGCATAGGTTATGTACTTCTATTCGAAATTGAGTATTTTATTTATGTAAATATTATCGTATGTACAGGATATATTATATGCTATTTGGTTAATTCTAATTTTGTGAAGAATTCAACGACGAGACAGGACTAGTAACATCATCCGGTACAGGTTTATTACAAGTGTGTATTAGAGTTCCGATTCGTGGATCAACGACTACATCCCTAGTCCACTCACTTTTTCTCTTTAGGCCTTGCTTGATCCATGAGTTTGGCCAGTCATGTTCTTCATCAACAGCTAATTGTAAATCATTCGGCATTTGGAATGGTCTCAAAGATTTTCTTTGTACAAGCTGTGTCACTTCAGAACATATCTCTTCTGTAAAATACCTCTTTCTGTAAAATCTATATATTCTTTGTGGAATTGCTAAGAAACCGATTAGATTTGGAATTGGAATAACTAGAAGTGGCTGATGGATTAATATTGGAATAGAAGTCTTATCATCTCTTATTATATTGCCTTGTGATTGTAACTCTAACGGTGGGAAAGCAGAAGATGCATAATCAGAAGGTGAAATAAATGGTTTCAAGACTCTGGTATCAATTTCTTCATCCTTTTTCTTTTCTTCTTCGGAATCTTTAATTTCGTTAGTTTCTGCATTTTCCTCGGTAGCGGTTTCATTAGATGCTATTGGAATTTCCTCTAATTGTTCTTCCATAACTTTAATCTTTTCTTCGTGAAGATTAGTTGTCGCGGTACTTTCGGTTTGGGTTTCAACTAGATTATCACTATCTTCTGCATTCTCAATAGCTGGTAGGTCTACAGGTCCTAGTAGCCCTTCATGTAGACCAGCCAAATATTCTTTGTATGCACCTCTACCGAGACAAATTACACCACCTGTCTGTAAGGGATCGGGCAAATCTATATCTTCACTAATGATTTCTTTTGGTTTCTCATGTTTATAGAAAATACCAATGGCATCCCTCCAATCGAAGTTATTTTTATATTGTTTTCCTAACTCTATCTCTTCTGCTCTAGTTAATTCTACTTCGCCCTTATCCTTTGGTTTATCTTTTATCTCTGGTTTTTCATGAACTTGTAAAGCATCCTGTCTCAATCCTCTTATTCTATTAGCTACCTCAGTTCTAATAACACCTTGTCTATCTTCTTCAATTACATCATAATCCAAACCAGCATAGTATAATACAGGTTTAACATAACGTCTCCATATCTTTAATGAAGTTTCAAGGTAGTCACTTGGAGGTGGTGCAATAAAAACTGTGATTTTACGAGGAACAGTCTTCGTATTCATTTTCTCTTCAGCTAACGGTTTAACCATATTTGTATATTTACTAATGATTTGTTTCTGTTGATATTTATCGTATGCAAACCCACCAATTGCAGCAGAGACACCTAACCAAAAGATTGTCCAATTTCTTGAAGGTAATTTCATTGCTGGAATACCCATCGCTTGAAATGCTGGGTTTGTGAATATTTTTTTGGGAGGTTTCACATTCTTTTTAACAGCTTCAGCAGTCTTTGTCACACCTTTATCACTCATGGTCGATCGAGTGTCTTTTTTGTAGCTGGTAGTCCTTGCCTATATGTAGTAGATCGCAATTTGTATATGATCAGAACTATCGTCTTTTTATATAAATTCTTCAATGACTATTAAATTTTCAACCTCTTCGATTCGCTGCGAGAACTACATTGGTTGCCGAGGCGAATCGAAGAAACTATAGATTGAATATCAACTTCATCGGTATGAGTTGAATAGTTATATTTTCATCTTGTCATTATTATATATTATATTCGAATGTATTAATAATTACATATATGATCGAGAAATCGAATTTATTAAATTTGTCATTTATATAGTTGGTTTCCCTTCATCTTCCCATTTTAAATTAAATCTACCTTCTGGGATCTTATATTCTTTAATCTTTTGAATAACTTCTTCTGGTGTAGTTGCCACTTGAATAATATCACCGTTTGAATGACTAATAAAACCTGCATCAATAGAATGTTTAATGAATTCTAATAAAGAATCATAAAACCCATCAATATTAAATAAAATAATTGGTTTATTATGTATACCTAATTGAGACCATGTAATACATTCCATAATTTCTTCAAAGGTACCATATCCACCAGGCATAGCAACGAATGCATTACTCTCATTAGCCATTAATCTTTTTCTTGAATGCATATCATTTACAATAGTAGTACGACCGAATTTCCAAGAGATTGGAGTTGAACCCTTATGATTATCAACATCAATTTTCATTTGTTCTTCTAATTCAGCAGATTTAATAGAACTGTTATCATTTGTAGTATCATCATCTTTATCATTACGTTCCTTTGAGACTAAGGCACTTGGAATAATACCATGAACATGACCATCATAATTTGGTCCCATAGTAGCCTTTGCAATTTCACCCATTAAACCAGTAGTACCACCACCATATACTAATTGCCAATTCAATTTATGAAACAATCCACCTAATTCACGTGCATCCTGGGAATAAATAGGGTTTCTACCAGCGGATGAACCACAATATACACAAACAGAAAGTAAATCCTCGGACATATTAACTTATGATCACTACCGATACTATCTTAACTCAATTGATACCAAGAATAACTACTCAATTGAAATATATATCGCTTTGTAACTGTGTCCCTTATATATCTATCCACGATGCAACTGTCACTAGTCAATAATTTGCCTTATTTCTTTGCTATTATTGAGACAATCACCCAAAAGCTTCGTTACCCGCACACACGTGTTCCAGATCACGTGATTTTTGGATTTTTGCTCCCAAAAACAGGCCCATGACCTCGACGGTACCATCTCTGTATGCGTTCTGATTTCGGCTGTTGTGAAATAATTGTTCATCTAGTGTGGGATGGCTTGTAATTAGATAAGCCATAGATGTCCATGAGGAAACAATGATTAGATGGAACTGTATTGAAGTTTGATATATCTCGAAATTGAATTGTTAGCCGCACTCTTCTCATTAAAATCTTGAACATCGGTTAATTTCATTAGATATATGATACTTTAATTAATTTGTCTACTGAAGTGACATAATTGTACCGAGTTTAAAGTATCTGTTAAAATAACAGCAACATTACAAGAAAATAACTAATTGTTCCACTGATATCATAACGCTTCGAACAATGATATACAACAATATGGAACATATTGGACAGTTCCAAGAAGGTTTGGTCCATGGTCATATTCATAATTTTGATAATATGACATATATCCATGGTCATATTCATCATAATGCATCACATAACCATACGGATAATAATACGACGTTTCAACAACAACAGCCGCAGCAAGAACATGATACTGTGAAGAATGAGAATAATACGACGAATAGTTGGAGGGATCCTGAGTTGGATTTTACAGATTGTGAACATTTCGAATTTATGGATATTAATAATAATATGTTCCCTACGAATTTCGGTTCAATGATTGGTAATTCATTCCATGGGGACGGATCTATGGATATGAATAGAATAAATGCATCGGATATTCATTTATATGATAACAATAACAATACTAGTAATAATTCTGGGAGAAGGAAAAGTAAGGATCATAGACTTTCATTAAGTGATGATATGTTAAATTTCCCAGTATCTAAAAAGAGAAGAACAAGTAGTGGGAATAATACAGCGGTAAACTCCAATAATAATAAGGATAATTGTCCATGTAATCCTAAATTAGTCGAAGTATGTTGTGATGTAGATCATAAGGATATACCACAAGATGATTCTCAAGTAGAAAATATATCATTAAATTCAAAAAAAAGTTTTAATTTATCTGGGGATAACGATATGCAAAATTTATCATCTTATGCAATGATTCCAACCCCGGTAAATAACATCACTAATGAAAATAATTCAAGTTCACCATTACGTGCTTTCAAGAAAGGGAGTAATCAAATGAGTGTAGATTTTGCAAAACAATTCTTGAATTTGAATTGTGATTTGACTTGTGAACCGGAATGTTCGGAACCTGCAACAATAAAAGAAGATCCATTGACCACTAATACAAATATTGAAGGTAAAGACGATATTCTAGAGACATTTTATAAAGCATGTCAAAGAGTCGGTGAATATAACGAGACAGATGCAACTCCACAACCTCAACAGAATACACACACTAATTGTAACCATACACACGATCCATCAATGGCCACTACACGACCTCAATACCATAAACATACATCAAGCAAACAATTAGATATGCAAATAATCAGCGATATCTGTGCGATATCATCATTGTATGAAACACCATTGGCAGATCATATGAATCATCATCATCATAAACATGATGAGGAGCCATTGCCATCAGATCAACCTATTCCTAGATCCGAAAGTTTTAATTTATTAGAATCCGTGGTGAATTATAAAGGTAATAGAAATTCTCGAAGAGTAGTGGATCAAACAACTGATACTACTACAGCTGCTACAAAATTACATAATCATCACCATCACAAGATTCAATTCCACGATCATAATACAACTACATTTGAACCTTACCAGGATGATAAATCTGTAAGTTGGGAAAGATTCAAAAGAGATTATAAAGGTTCTTCAAATAAATTTGAACGTAAGAACAATGCTATGAATGCAAATAATAATGAACCAATGACATTATATCATCATACTGAAAGAGGTGGCACAGATACAGCAATGAAACCGGAACCATTAAATACAATAAATTTCAATTGGAATTTCAAAACAAATGATAGTTCAAACGGTGAGAAGATCCGTTGTAGATGGGGTAATTGTACGAAAGAATATGATTCTCTAATTGAATTACAACGTCATCTATTTAATGAACATATTACGGAATATAATTTACCAATAAATCATAGTAATTCAAGTGATCCTATTGTACAAGATACTAATTCTATAAGTCCTGTTAATTGTAAATGGGAATCATGCGAGTTTAAATCTAATGATGTTTGTTCTTTTGTTAATCATGTCAATAGTAGACATGGTATAAATTTTGATATGGAATTTATTGATTCAAGAGATACGAATAGTAATATAAATGGTAAATTTAATGGAATGAAAAATTCTCATCATATGTATCATTGTAAAAATAACGATTGTCAAAGTGGTACGACACCTGAATCCTCGATAAATAAAGAAAGTATTACAAGTATTGATTTTACTGATTCTCCATCATTTTCAGAGACTCATATCATTAAGAAAGAAGAACATTCCCCACAGATATCAATGGCATCTGAACATAAGATAGGGAAAACTATTCAATGTAAATGGGATGGTTGTACAGAAGTCTTTTCAAGTGAATCTGAATTAGATCATCATTTAGAAAGTTTCCATATACCAAGAGGTCAGTCTAGTTATCAATGTCATTGGTCAGGATGTGGTCGTACATTACCAACGAGACAAAAAATGGTTAGACACATAAGGAAACATTCGGGTGATAAACCATTTAAATGTTCAGAATGTTTAAAATGTTTTGCTACAAAAGAAAGTTTGAAACAACATGGTAGAATACATTCAGGTGAAAGACCGTTTAAATGTCCATATTGTGACAAATCCTTTGCATCGTCGGCATTTGTTAATGTTCATGTTAGAACACATACAGGTGAGAAACCATTAAAATGCCCACATTGTCCCAAAAGGTTCAGTGAATCATCGAATTTGAATAAACATATAAAGACTCATCTGAAAAAGCAATTACAACAGGGACAACAGATACCAAATACTTCGACTAACGTTTTAGTATAATACCATCTACAAAATTATTTATATTTGTGACACTTCATTACTGTCATACCCTTACATAAATATCAATCAATATATTCAGTAATGTCATATACACATATTTATCCCACTCTTTTCATTTGCTATTGTCCGAGGTTCATGTCTCTTTTCCCGGCTGCGACATCCTGAAGGCAAATTCCCACCGGAAAATTCTAAATTTTCTTGTTGAGTCAGTAAGAAAACACAGTACTGAACCGACGGGATAAAGTTTTCCCGGCGTGGAATCAGTTCCATAGTTAGTAAGAAGAGACAATACTACAGACAGGAACGAAAACACAATTATCTACAAGTTTTGGTTAATTTAAATAACAATAGAGTATTACATCTGATAAACGTTAGACTCACAAGAAATACAACTCCTCTTTTTGTAGTATCAGATAGACACTATAATATATACAAACCCGCAAATATCTCCGCCTCATATAAATTTTAATGAGGAGTTCAAACTCAGTTTGTAGACTCAGTTCGTCATTTCTCTGTTTCAGCTCGCGGCGTTTCCCTGTGTCTGTCCCTCTGTCTGTCCATTGAAAGGAAACTGAAAAATCTATTTCTTTTGTTGCTGTTGCTGTTGCTGTTGTTTCTGCTGAGACAGAGTCGACAGTTCAACCCGAGCATTTCAGCTGAGCGCAGAAGGAGAGGTTTCTCTGTTCGTCATGCACAACTGTCTAACTTCTAATTGCGCATTGAGGCAAACTCTCAGATAAGGGGCAGAGAATGACGATGAGTTAAAAGGAATTAAGTACAACAACAACTACTAGGTAATAATATCGTACAATAGAACCTTGGTGCACATCATATTATAGTTAATGTCTTCGTTATTCTTTAGTTGTTGTCGTTGTTGTATAGGCAACTGAAAAATTTCTTTTAGATAAGCGTGACAAAGTACTAGAAACTGTAGTGATCTATGTAATTATCTAAAGACACATTTTATTATATATCATTTAGAGAAGCACTCTTATTTCATTGAAATTTCTTTTTATTAAAATATCAATAACAATCTTTATTTTAGTTCCGGGATCCATATATATATATATATACTTGTAATTAGTCTTATTTAAACAGTTTCATACAATCTTGATTTACATTGACATAAAAGCAAATTAGGTAAACAACCCCTTAAACTAGGTCCCCCTCGAAACAACAGCAATTAAAGAATTAAAAAAATGTTACGTTTATTGACTAAAACAGCTGTCTCATCTCCAAGAGTCGCAAGTAGATTAACAATTAATCAAGGTTTATTAAGGTTAAATTCAACTTATACAATTCCAAAGACTCAAAAGGGTGTTATCTTCTATGAAAATAATGGTCCATTACATTATAAAGATATTCCAGTGCCAACACCAAAACCAAATGAAATTTTAATCAATGTTAAATATTCGGGTGTTTGTCATACCGACTTACATGCTTGGCAAGGTGATTGGCCATTACCTGTTAAATTACCATTAGTTGGTGGTCATGAAGGTGCAGGTGTCGTTGTTGCAAAGGGTTCAGAAGTTAAAAATTTTGAAATTGGTGATTTAGCTGGTATTAAATGGTTAAACGGTTCTTGTATGTCTTGCGAATTATGTGAAACTGGTCATGAATCAAATTGTGAACATGCAGATTTATCTGGGTATACTCATGATGGTTCATTCCAACAATATGCTACTGCTGATGCTGTACAAGCTGCTAGAATTCCAAAGGGTACTAATTTAGCTGAAGTCGCACCGGTATTATGTGCTGGTATCACTGTTTACAAAGCCTTAAAAGATGCAGACTTGAAAGCTGGTCAATGGGTAGCTATCTCAGGTGCTGCCGGTGGTCTAGGTTCTCTGGCTGTTCAATACGCTAAAGCAATGGGTTACAGAGTATTAGGTATCGATGGTGGGGCAGGTAAAGAAGATTTATTCAATTCATTAGGTGGTGAAGTCTTCATTGATTTCACTAAATACAAGGATCCAAAGGAAATGATCAATGCTATTAAAGAAGCTACTAAAGGTGGTCCACAAGGTGTCATTAACGTTTCTGTATCTGAAGCTGCAATTTCAATGTCTACTGAATACGTTAGACCAACAGGTACAGTTGTCTTAGTTGGTTTACCTGCTCATTCATATGTTAAATCTGAAATTTTCTCACATGTTGTTAAATCTATTAATATTAAGGGTTCATACGTTGGTAACAGAGCTGATACCAGAGAAGCTCTAGATTTCTTCTCAAGAGGTTTAATTAAATCTCCAATTAAGATTGTTGGTTTATCTGAATTACCAAAAGTTTACGATTTAATGAAGAATGGTAAAATTTTAGGTAGATACGTCGTTGATACATCTAAATAAGATCATTTGCCTATATAATAAATAGTCCCCGGAAATATATACATATACGTATTATATATTACTTGTAATTGAACAAATAAAAAACTGTAAAAGTTCTAATATCATTATGTGACAGTTATTGTAATTGAGTTCATCCGATGCAATTTCCCCAGATGATCTCTTTGTTTTAGTGTATTGTTATTACAATATGTAGAACCCTTACACAGTAAATTTCACGTACCAATTGAAATCTTCCATTGGCCTTGTTTCAGTTTGTTTTGTTTTGTTTTGTTTTGTTATTTTTCACAGTTTTTCTATCGGTGCAGCAAGCAAACCGCGGAAGGTACAACAACAATTTCCTTGCCGTTGTTGGTAATTGAAACAAATTTTTACATAATAGATGGGAAGGGGCAAGGGACTGATGATGTTGTTGTTACAAATAGGATATTGTATAACTGCATTAGCAACAGGTTAAGAAGTACTTGCAACACCTACTTGTAAAAATCGAAAAAATTTAGTGAAAATTCTATCATAACAATACTATTTATACGCCTGAAGTTTATTTAAAGGGAAGTTTCAGTAAACGATACAACTACAATATTTACATTGAAATAAAATACATTAAACAATATGTTCAGAAGATCAGATAATCGTTACCAATATGGTGTACCTGAAAAGGTAGTGGATTCAAGTGCTTTGGCAGCTGCAAGTGCACTTGGTAGAGCATTACAACCTGATGGGAAAACTGTAGATCATTCTAAAATACCACAATATAATCAACCTTCTAGATCTGCCTCTGTAAGAAACTTCCATAAAGCTAGAAGTCCTGCTCAAAATGCAGTAGATCCATCACAAAGAAGACATTCTTCGATGACTAATAATGGAAGGACCAAAACTATTACAACTACTACAACAACTACAACTATTAGACGTCCTGTAGAAAATGGACAGAAACAACAATCAAGAACAAAATCAATAACACATAAATCACAAGAACCGCAATCGAGGACTAGATCAATAACGAAATCTCAAGATTCTTCACAATCTAGAACAAGATCAATCACTAATAAATCACATGAACAACAACATTCACAGAGAATAAGAAATTCTGCATCTGCTAATAATTTAAGGGAATATCACAGATCATCAAGTCTACCTGCCAAAATTTCATCAAACTCAAATATAACAAGAAGACAACAACATGATGCAAATACTGTATTTGCAGATTTCGATGATCCAGAATTTGTAGATGCGTCAGATAAAATTCCCTTTGTAAGAAAATTCGTTAAGAAATATATTCCTGGTCCGAATGGGTTAATGGCAGTCGACGTACCTGTTAATGAACCTATAGTTTATGGTAATGGTATACCGAAGAAATCGTCGAGGTCGTCTTTGAGAGCATCTCAAAGTATTAGAACGAATCTAGATTCTCATACAAGTAGCAATTCGTTAACAAATTCATCAAAACCAAAGAGTAAAATAAAGAGATCATCGAGTATGAATCAATTACCAAATAGCTCTAATAAAATACCTGTACGTACAACTCATCAACACAAATCTAATGATCAATTAGCAACACATTCGAAGAGAGCATCGTCATTGACACACAGGATTAAAAATCCAAGACATACAAATATCATAGAGACTTCAATGCCAGAAGAAAATGAAACTACACCAGAACCGATTAAACCTCCGAAGGAGAAACCTAGTAGTAAACCAAACAGTAGTAAACCAAACAGTAAATATAATTCGTTAGTGAAAACTAAATCTAAGAAATCTTTAACTAAATCTTCGGTTGTAGGACAAGAAAAGGTCGTACATAAAAAAAGTCAACATATCGAATCATCATCTCATCTGAATAAGGCAAAACCAAGTAATAGACTATCGAAAACGATATCTCAGGATTTTGCAGATCTCGCAGATGATAGTTTAATGACTAATTATGATATGGTAAGACCAATTCTATTGGATGATGAAGAGGATGTATCTGTAATTAAAACGGACTTATCCAAAAAGGATTCTATTGAAGAAGAACCCATAGATACTCACAATATGATCGAGTCAGATCAACAGAAGAAAGAAAAACCAGTTACAGATATTCCTGATGAAATACCTATTGAAGAAGTAGAGAAACCTGTAATTGAATCTGTCGAAGAAGTTGAATCTCCCGAAGATTTAGAAGTATCTGAGTCGCAACAAGTAGAAAATCTAGATAATGGAGAGGTTGCTACGAAAGAGGAAAATGATGTACCAATCGAAACTGATAATGTTGAAGTTGCGCATAGCTTAGAAGAGGCTATTCAACTCCCGGATGATAACATAGAAGAAAATGCGGTCAAACATAAAGATGAAGTAATTGAAAATCACGGTCCATCTGAGGAATTAAATAACCATGATACACTTGTTGACGATTCTCCTATAAATGATGAAACAAGCAATATTAACTCTTCGGGAACAGTTGTAGAACAAGAAACTCAACCAAATGTAAGTAATTCTTCTCTTGAAAGCACGGATAAAGATAACAGTAAAGCAACAGATAAACATGAGGCTGTTATGAATGAAGAAAAAACTGCTGATAGAGAAATCCTTTCAGAAACTGCACAGGATGGGGAAGACGAAAGCGGTACTCAAATTGAAGACTACGTACAGGATGAACTAAATGAAGAAAACATTGTATCGGGCGAACAAGGTGATATCAAGACCTTCGAACCTGAAAATGCTAAAATGATTGAACCAGAGGATGTGGAACCTGTTAACAAGGAAAGCGGGGGTGCTGAGGAAAAGCGAGATAGTAAAGAGAGCAAAAAGGATATACCTGTGGGAACTACTGATGTGCCTGCCACGCCATCTGCTGTATCGATTAATGAATTCCATACACCTGTGGTCACGCATTCTAATAAGGTAGTTACACCAATGTCAAATTCTTCGGAGTATATGAGTACCGAGGAAGATATGAACCTAAGAAACTCTGTCGAAAATATCATCGATTCCATGGATGCCATAGATGCTGAACTTGATGAATCGTTGAATAGTCCAATTGAACCCCAAAACTCTACTTTCCACAATGATAAGCATGTGCTTCCAAAAGTCAAGACAGAAAGAAAGGTTGTTAAAATGGTTATTAATGAGAGCACTCCTGTATCTAACAAGTCGCTTAAAGAGGGTACCAAAAAGGCTGGAACTAAACTAATTCAACCAAAAGAAACCCAGTCAGCACAAGAATCTGTTAAAAAGTCACACAATAATTTAGCACAACATCTACGTTCTGCGAACCCATATTTGACTATACCTCCAAAAAGCTCAAAGAGACTAGAAGATAAGAAAAAACACGAACAAGAGAGACTACAATATGAGAAGAAAGAAAAGATCGATATGAAAGATCCTACTGTTAAGAAGGACGGAGGCACTGTTCATTCACCACTGAAAAATATGTTGGAAGTTCCTCAACCTAAACTTACAAAGGTTGTAACTCCTATTAAATCAGCATTAAAGAATAATGGTGCCGTGAAAAGCAATACATCTTCCGTATATTCAGATTATTCACCAGCTGAAGGCGCGTACTTATCATTAACAACAGCTGAAAATACAAGATTGAATGCTAATATTCCGGAAACAGTATCACCTCTGAGAAGACAACATACCACGAAAAGGTATGCTAGACCTCAATCTATGGTCGCAAGAGTTCAGCAAAGATCATCTTCACCTACTACTAGGGAAAAAACGAGATTAAATCGTAATTCTACCATTGAAAGGAGATCAAGTCAGATAAGAACCCAACAAAGTACTTTGTATGCTAATGAACCTTTATCGAAAAGTAGTTTATCTGCCCTACATTCTGTTCGAGCTGCATCCGTGGCTGTTCAACCAAATGGATCAAAGCAAAATATCTCAAAACCTGTCAAACAGCCAGTTCAACAGTCAGTCCCTGTTAGACAAAAGACTGCTCCAAAGACTAATGTTCATAGAAGAGAGTCGATGATAGAAAGAAAGCCTAAAAAGAGTACATCCAATACAACTGTAACCAAACAAACAAAGACAAGTGGTGTTGATCCAAATATGGTTGGTATATTATATCCAAGAGAACAACCTCAAAAGAAGTCTAGTTTTGAAAAATTAAGAAGCAGTGATTCTCATCTTGGTTTTAAGATGATGTCTTTAAGAGATGAGACAATGATGATGAATGAAAATCCACAACAAAATGAAGAACAAGGTGTCAAGCAAAATGACGGGAACCTCCAGGAGGTCAATGTTGTTTCTGATTTACTAAGAAGTGGTGGATGGACATCAAGATTTCAAGATTCGGATTCAGACGATCATTTTGCCGATAAATTTTCAGGCTCGAAAGGTTCCTCTAAGCTATCGTCACCTACAAAGTCAAAGTTAACCAACGGATTTTCTATGTTTAAATCGAAGTCAACAGCTGATCATCAAGAACAGAACCATCATTCTAATTATCATGTTCATCCGCCTTATTCCGCTCAGCAACAACAACAGCAGCAGCAGCAACGGTCTGTATCGACACCTAACAATCCATCCATGTCCAACGGTCGTAATGGTAACGGTTACTCGGTAGCTATGGATGATAATCGTGTTTCTTCCAATCAACATTATCCCTCAGGAACATCTCAGCAAGCTATTCAGAATGAAAGAAGGGTTCAATCTGGCGCCATTCCAAGTGGTAACCCAGGTAGAATGTCTGGAAGATCATTAACCAAATCTGATAGACCAGAGGATCATGAAAAGAAACAAGGTAGTTTTGGTAAGAAATTGAAAAAGATTTTTGGTAGAAAGAAGACAGACGTGTAGACATATAGTAGTAAATATTATGTAACCATTAATACTATTCGAGGTAAATTATGAAACAGTCTATATTTATATCGTAACTAAATTTGCAAATTTATGAGAAATACCTGATCCGATCATGTGTCCTTTCTCTTTATTATGGATCAAAACTTTCTCGAGTAAAAATAAAGATGCGATGTGATTTCTCCTGTAAAGCTTAATTCTAATTCAGTTTTCTGCGATGTTTTCTTAGAAAATGCTATCAACATAATTTGGTGATATACAGGGAGTAAACAAATCATACAGGAAGTCCCAGACAGATCAACGAAGGGGCAACAAACTTTCCACCAATTCGAATAAAGTGAACTATAAATGAGATGTTGCCTTTATGATGTAAATACATGAGTGGTTTCGATTCTTTATGTAGTATTGCTGCCCTTTAATTAGTGATGTTAACCATCAGTAACGAAGGGAAGGTGTCTAATATTACCATATTAACAAACAATTGAGGGAATCATATATCGAGATGAAACCTTTTAGAATAATTTTATGTGACATGAATAAAACAGTAACGCAACTGTGGACTGATTTTATTCAAAAAGCTGCTACAAAGAATCCAAATTTAGTGTATATTTATAATGGTAGTTTCGAAACATTAATACAGAAACTGAAAGAAGAGAATGTAAACAAACAGAAGAGAGTATATTCAGTGGTTTCCCCAGGTAATTCATTTGGTTATCTTGGAGGTGGTTTTGATTTAGCATTATTCAACTATTTTGGTGGAGTACCTTTTGAGAAATGGTTCAGAAAACAATTGGATAATGAATACAAGCCGGTCGGTTCGATTACCACAGTAGATCTCCGAAATTGTCATGAAGAAGGTTTGAACCCAACAAGAGATGAAATTGGTTATGTCGTACATTGTCCAACTATGATTACTCCGAATGGACCAATATTTAACCCCTCAGAACCGATGAAAACAGGTGTTGAACCTGTATTCGATGCGATGTGGAACTCATTGAGGTATGCCCCTGAGGATACAGATGCCCTTATAATATCGGGTCTATGTACGGGTTATGCGGCAGTGCCTGAGGCTCTAAGTTGTAAAAGTATGATATTTGCAATTAGATTATATTTATGTGATGGTCTACTGAGTAGCGAAACTAAAAACGTATTGATTATGCATTTCTTAGGTTATCCGTATAAAGCTTATTTCCCAGATAAATGTAAAGAAGAATGTGAAAGAGTCGGTATTGATCTTGAAAAATTAAGAACATTTAGTGCATTGACTGATTCTATTAACGATATCCTTCCCCCACATTTAATAATTGAGTGAACACATTTAAATACAATATATAGAAGCATATATACATATTTGTGAAACTGATTAACGCATTGATGACCTTTACTATAGTGTTTTTTGAAAAAACTTTTCGAATTTTAATTTGACATTTTCTATATTTATCTATACAGTTTCAGCAGTTTTAGTGACTCTGTTATATATTCTAACTAGACACCAAAGAATGGCGATACCGCATACCGCCAATGCAATGTTTGGATAAAAGGAAAAAAGGAATGCGCTTCTATAAACGTCTAATAATTCCTTTAGAGTTTGCTTTGGGAATCCAGATGCTCTTAATACGGCAGAATCACTAATTATCTTCTTATATTGATCTTTTGTGAACTTATATCCTGTGTTATCACTATCCTTACCGAACATATAATTCCATAGTAATTTAGATAGGGTATTTTCGTATACTACTAAAGTTAAAGATGCACCTAAGACATTACCAATTGATCTCCACAAGTAGAAAATACCTGTCATTGTACCTTGTTGTGATTTTTCGACGGTAAAAACGATACTAACTAATGTGGCAACAAGTAATAAGGAATAACCAAATGTAACACAAACACCTGCAGAGATGAAAATTACTCTCCATATATAAGATTCTGATTTCATTTCAAAAGTTGATTTATTAATCATTGTACTGACAATTTCTTTGGATGATAATGAAGGTGCTACATGACCAATTGTTATGTATTCGACTATTAGACCTCCGAATTGTAAAATCATACCACAGAAATTAATTATTGATGCACAATGAGCCATGTTTAATTTGGTGTTCCTTAGGATGTGACCGGCGACAATTGAACCTACAGCTGTAGCCATTGAAGGGAATAATAAATATAGACCAGACTTTGTAACAGAAATGTTCTGAACCAATTGAATATAGATTGGTGATCTAAAGATGTCACCAAATACAATGAACGATGTGAATACAGTAGCAATTGAAGATAATCCAAATGGGCCCTTTAATAATTCGAATGGAATGATTCTTTCCTTGGCATATGATGTTTCAACCCAAATAAACAGACAGAAACTTGTTATTGTTACAATAGCTAAAAAGAGTTTATTCATATTTGTCGATGTTAAGAACAATATACCACTGATAGTGACTACTAAACTTGTAGAACCAAATATATCTATTCTCGATAAATTTTTCCATGTAAATCTTTCATTTCTAGGTGGAACGTGAACCAATTTAATATTGACATTGGCCGTTATCATATAAGAACAAATCATGATTAGTGGAACTTGAACGGCAAATAATGGTCTCCACCCAATAGAGTCCAAAAATATACCACCGATTGGACCACCAAGAATTTGACCTGTACCGAAAACGATGTTAGCGTAACCTTGGTATAGCCCTCTTTCTCTTGTTGTACAGATATCACTTGTTGTAATACTACTCATTGCATTGATACCACCACCACCAATACCACATATGGCTCTTGCAATAGCAAATTGCGTAACATTTTGAGCAAAACATGTTAATAAACAACCTAGCCCAAAGAAGAAATGTGCCGTCAATATGGCGAATTGACGTCCTGCAATATCTGATAATTTACCATATAATGGTTGAAATGCCGTATTTGTTAGAAGGTAGCTTGTTGCTATCCATTGTTTCTTATTAGATTCTTGGAATTCTTCTGCAACACCATTCATAATATTAGCAACGATAGTACTATCTATCGAACTTAAAAAACTGCCTAACCATAATGAAGTAATAATAGGTAATTTCGGTAATGAAAGGTTATGTTCTGTATAACTTCTCTCTATAGCACTAACTGTACGTTCTAATCTGTTATCTTGTTCCGCCAATAAACTCGACGTCTCATCTAATGGCTCCATTCTTCTATCTTCTCAGTATTATAATATATTGGCCTGTGATGGTAACCTAGTGTAACTTTTATATAATATCGAAACTCCTACCTGAAACAACGCCTAATCTTTCACAACAGAATTATATTCAAACAGTCACTTATATATAATTTCGACAATCACTATCAATGAATCTCAACTTCAACTTGATTATCTTTCCTGAAGGCAACTGTTATCAGTTTATCAGTCCTATTGTCGTTCTTCTCATCTTAATCGCATGTATCACTCACTGAACAATTTCACTTTGCGGATATTTTCAGCGGGCCCACATTACTGAGAAACTCCAGTAGCTACACTGTGAAGACTGACATTCTGTATTTGACAGAGACACAGTACGAGGAAGACACCGCACACAGTTTCTACCGAAATTTATTCGGAGATGGTCCATTTTTTCATTCCATGGAACTGCGAAAAAATTGTGTGGAAGTCACAGAGTTATACCGATGAGTGTGTCAAGTTAAATAAGAATAATTTCAAATGTAGTAGTTATATGTTTTTATATACATGTTGTTGTATCTTTATGTAGTTAGTAAGTTCGAGTTATGTATGTTGTGACTGGAACCTGCTAGGTATCTAAATTTATTTATTCGTGCTATGTGAAGGGCAGTAATACAGATACAAGACTAGGAATGTTGGTCGTTAATGTATGTTTATTTGTATCCATGACTTGGTAATGAATGATGAGACATACTCGTTTAAGCTGGACTTGGTTCATTATCTGAATTCTTTGGATCTTCAGGTTTGGAGTCCTTATCATTCAAATATTTGTCAAAGGCATCGTTTCTTTCTGGGAATGGACGTTTCCCTAGCATATTAATCATATCCTCTCTTGTTAACACTTCTTTACGAAGTAATAGTTGTGCAATTTTTTCAACGTCATCTGCCTTCTCTGTCAACAGTTTGGCACATCTATCACGACATTCTTGCACAATTCTGAAAACTTCAGAGTCAATGATATCACCAGTCTCTTCAGACCATGGTTTAGTCATATCACTATCGTCTTTCTTTTGGAAATTAATCCAACCGATCTTCGGACTCATACCCAATTGTGTTACCATTGCGGTAGCCATATTAGTAACCTTCTTGAAATCATCAGATGCACCACTTGTAACAGATGGAAAATGTAACTCCTCAGAGACTCTACCACCTAATGTCATGGTCATTCTATCCCTTAATTGTTGTTCACTTAATAGGAAAATATCACCAGGTAAATATTGAGCATAACCTAATGCACCTTGACCTCTTGGTATAATACTAACTTTTAATAAAGGATCGGCATATTTCAAATACCAACCACATACAGCGTGACCAGCTTCATGGTAGGCAACAACTTTTTTCTCTTCAGCTGATAACAATTTAGATTTTCTTTCGACACCACCAATTACTCTTTCAATCGCTTGTTCGAAATCCTTCAAATGAACAGCAGTTTCGTCACCTCTAGCAGCAATTAATGCAGCTTCGTTGCAAACATTAGCAATATCTGCACCGGAGAAACCTGGAGTCAAAGCAGCTAATCTATTCTTTAAATCAAATACACCTTGTGCTAATTTCAATTTACCTAAATGAACAGCAAATATAGCTTTCCTACCTTCTAATTCCGGTTTATCAATATTGATATGTCTATCAAATCTACCTGGTCTCAACAAAGCTTTATCTAAGATATCTGGTCTATTAGTACCAGCTAGGACAACGACATGATCAGATGGTGTGAAACCATCCATCTCGACTAACATTTGATTCAAAGTATTTTCTCTTTCATCATTAGCACCACTGAAATTACCCTTTTGTCTTGCTTTACCAATGGCATCGATTTCATCGATGAAGACAATGGATGGAGCATTCTCTCTAGCTGTCTTAAATAAATCACGGACTCTGGCGGCACCAACACCGACAAACATTTCAACGAATTCAGAACCTGAGACAAAATAGAATGGAACACCAGCTTCACCCGCAGTAGCTTTGGCTAATAAAGTTTTACCGGTACCTGGAGGACCAGATAAGATTGCACCTCTTGGAATCTTGGCACCCATCTTTTCATATCTAGATGGTTCCTTTAAAAAACTAACGAATTCCATAATTTCTTCTTTAGCTTCATCACAACCTGCAACATCCTTGAACGATATTTTCACATTTGTTTCAGTATTGAATTTTTGTGCTTTCGATTTACTCATACCAAATATACCATTACGAGAACCACCTGCAGCTTGAGCAGATCTACTTGTTAACCAAATAATACCTGCAATCATTAATACTGTTGGTAATACTTGATATAATGTATGACCCCAATTACCTTCTTGGACGTAAACAACAGGGACTCTTAACGCATCGTCAATCTTTAATTCATCTTGAGCTTTCTGTAACTTACGTTCAAAATTCTCGATAGATCCTACAGTGAAATAATAATAGTCATTACGATCTAGGTGTGATTTCCCACTATCATTTAACATAACTCTTACAAGGGACTTATTTACAATCACTAATTTTGAAACGTAACCTTTTGATAAGAAATTATTATGGAATTCTTGCCATGTAATTTCGTTAGAAGCTTCATTTGCTGCAAACATATCCATCAATAAGGATAATAAAAAGAAGAAAACAGCCAATTGAAAGAAATTAATTGTCTTCACAGGTGGTGTACCACCGTTTGGTTCACCAAAGAAATTATTCATATTGACATTATTTTTGTCTCCACCACCATTGTTACCAGTTGATGTGTTTTTCTCTTTTGCATTGGATTCATTCTCTTTAGTCTTTTGTTCTTCTTCGTGTTGTTTGGCTTGTTGTCTTTCAACAGTTGCCTCTATTTTTTTAATTCCTTCTTGAATAATTCTTTTTCTTTCAGATAGATCCATATCTTTATTAATTTTAGTATTCTTAATATATTTTTCAATTTCTTCTTTTATTATACGTAGATCTTCATCAGTAGCATCCTTATCATTAGTCACTGTAGAAAATGACGAATGTTTCTTAGATTCATCCTCAGTTTTCTGTCTAATAATTCTTGAAATATGAATATACCTTGGTATATTTACAAATAAATTATTTCTTGAATTAACATTTATTGAATTTGATATCAGTTTACTGCTTCTAGTTATAAGTTTCGTATTCGTTATTAAACGAGGCCTCAGAACATTCAACATTTAGGACACAGTAATATGAAAAAGACAGATTATGGGATATGAATTAAAAAAAATTAATAGATGTAAAACAACTGGGTATGAAATGGAATATTAATACGATAAGTGATTATGAATATTTGGAAAGTATTGATAAACGAACGTAATCAATCTTCTCCTATTTTTGAGATTACTTTATTGTAACGATATGTTAAAATAAAAATTGTACTTGTCAGAAACAATATTTATGTTATATGTTATGTGGAACTATCTGTATAATTGAAATAAGATGTATCTTTTACTTATTTCTTTGTTAATATCTTGTAATCCGATATCAGATGTTTCATTGTTTCCACATCGATTTGGTGAGTTTCCCTATTTCTGCTTACTTCTTGTTGGTTGAGAAACTTAGTTAGTTTGTATGAGTTTTGAACCGAAAACGCCACTGTACCGACAGTATGTCGTATATAGTGATGTGCACGTGACTTTTTGACTTTACAGCTTATTTGCATCAAGAACAGTGTCGTATATCACTGAATTATTCTACCTTTCTATTTATATTGTTACTGGGGTATGCATTCCCATTTGAATCGTTTTTGGTGACACTATCAGAAGAATAACGATAGCAATTTTTGACTAAAAATCTAAGAAAATAAGTTTACAATTAGCTACCAGATTGATAAATTTAAATTATTACTATTTTTAACTGTAAAATCAGAAAAATATATATCTTGTAAAACCGTTGAGATCTATTATATAACATTTACTTATTGTTATTCAATTTATACTATCAATATTATCAAAGTCAAAGGTCCCTGTTATAAAGATGTTAACCGCTGTCTCAGCCACGAGGATACTTTAAAGGACCGTTTCCCTTAACACTACAGCTACACGTATGTATATATTACTAATGATACAATTCATCTTTCTGAGGGGTCCCTCACAACCCATCTTGAGAAACTAACTATACGCAGTTCCAACATTATAATTAATAATACTTACAATTCATACTATTTCAATATCAAACTGCGACACACAACGATTATACTCAAACTAACGCCGGAAGTAAAATATCGCAATTGTTCCGTTCCGTACGTTCCGTTCCGTACGTTCCGTATTTGCTCTTGAGAAAAAAGGAGATCTGCAAATGAAAGGAATACGTAATTTACACTTGTACACATCGTTATTATGTAAGTGAAGGAACTGAAAATTTTCACTTTCTAATTACATAAAGGATGTATAGTATGTAGTTACAAAGGTTGTAATTTTATCCCGAGTATTATAACCCCGTTATTTTAATAAATTTATATATAAAGTGACAATTGTAATTAACTCATAACCTTTTCACAATTCTTGACACTAAATAATACAACGAATAATAAGTCGTATTATATATTCATACACATACACATATAAAAAAAAAACAAAAATTACTAAGTAATAATGTCAGCTCCTTTAAAAGTCGCAATTGTTGGTGCCTCAGGTAAAGTCGGTTCATTTGTTGTACAACAATTAAAAAATGATCCAACTCATTTCGCTACTCCATTAGCATTGGTTAGAACTTCTGAACAAGTTAAACATTGGACATCAGAAATTGGTATCGATGCAAAATTAACAAGTATAGAAAATGATGATGTTGATACTATCGCTGAAGCAATTAAGGGTGTCGATGCAGTTGTATTCTCCGCCGGTGCTGGAGGCAAAGGTGTTGAAAGAATATTCACTGTTGATTTAGATGGTTGTTTAAAAGTTGCCGAAGCTTGTGAACAAGTAGGTGTTAAAAGATTCATATTAGTATCTGCTATAATGGCCGAAAATAGAAAATACTGGTGGGATTTAGCTGGTTTAAGAGAATATTATATCGCTAAAAGATC